>JANHGL010005462.1:0-41880 GCA_024611195.1 Ceyx melanurus | reverse complement strand
TGAATCTTTTCTTTACACTTTCACCCTCTTTTCCATTATTTAAGTATTTCAGAACATTTACATTTCTGCACCACTAAATAAAATGCATTTTTCTTTATTAAGATACTGTCAAAAGCAGAAGCCTGATGAATGGTTTGAAAGGCCATGTAGCTTCACCACTGCTACTGCAACACCACCTTTAGCTTTGTCAAAATCCATTCTGCAGCTTTTCATGGTTACATTCATTGAAAGAAGGGTAGTAGTTCATGTATTAAACAACAGAATTAAAACATGACAGATCAGAGCACTTAATATGGTGACGTTGTAACATATGCAGATCAAAAAAAAGAATAGTCCATTGAGGAGAAAACAAGGTGGGTTAAGACCCTTTTACAGCTCAAGAAATAAATGTGTTGTTCTGTTACATTATTAATGGGAGCAATAGGAATGAAGTCACAATAGTATAAATAATTTAGATTTTCTATAACCTAGTTTGTAGCTTAGCAAGATGAAGCTTAAAAGAGGAAAGAAAAAAATGGTTTATCATCCAAAAGATTTAATCTGTGAACTAACCAAGTTTGTGAAAGTATACATAGGATTAAATAACATTTCATATTATATATTACATCAATAGTTTTCTTGCAATTATAGAATGTTGAAAAGAGCTCTCCTAATGCTTACCTTGAAAAAGCATCACCCTACTTCAGAATCAGTTTATATCTAAATCATCCATTACTAGATGCTTATCAACACATTCTTTAAAATACCCACTGAAGTATATTTTCCAAGATGCCTGGTAACCCTTCACCAATTTCAGACATTAGAAAGTGTTTCCAAGTTTTCAACCTGATTTCATCACTACAGCCAAAGTTGCTGGAGAAATATGAAAAGAACAAATAGATGCTAATAACTTTCCAAGACTGTCTTAGTTTGAGTGAGAACACAATAATCCTGTTCAGTGATTTTACTTTTCAGCTCAGTTCTTCTAAGTAACTGCACTGTCTGAAGTTAGCACCCTGTTTTTTCACAAAGTCTGCTTCTAGCAGTGATATTTTTGTTTAGAGTTACTACCAAGCATTAGCGGGCAGACCAAGGATCTTGTGTACCACATTGTGGGATCCAGAATCTAAAAAGCCACACCTGCAGGGGGGAGCAGACAGGACAGGTGACCTCAAACTGACCAGTGAGGGATTCCATCCCATGTATGGCATAGTCAGTACAAAGCTGAGAGATCACCTTTACCCGAAATGCCCGTTTTCCTGTCCCATTCCCACACAACACACACTTCAAAGTAGGGCAAAACTACTGATATCAGTGAATGTATATCATTTTACTGAAGTGCAGCCTTGTCTTGCACTGTTAAAACAAACACATTAAAAAAAATTATACTACATCTCACAGGAGAAACTTAGCAGCAGCATAGGCTCTCAGCATCCTTACCCTTATCCTGACCACACTACTGAGCTTCGGGCAGAAAGGCACATTTCATATAAACATTAGTAGATTAGAGCTACCAAACTCACTTAAAATATTTTTAGTTTCACAATTCATTTTAATGCCACCATGATTTAGATAGATGTTGGCAAACACATTTGATCAAAGTAATGTACTGAAGGGGATAACCCATTTGTCTCTGCTTCCATCTCCTTATATCCTTTTAAAGAGTTAGAAAGAAGCTTTTGTGACATGAGCCTTCCAGACTCACCCTTTCCATCTGGATCTTGAAAATACTCTGCACCCAGATAGGGCCAGATTTCACAAATAAATACAAAAAATAGTTTAGGTTAGTTGACTAACAGACTGGAAGTAGTAATATACTAGTAGTGGCTCAGGAGGCAGTGGTGAGGAAAGATAAATTTAGGAAATTGAGAACCCTGAAGGCAGAAGGAAATGCTATGATTTTTTAATTTTTTTTAAACCTTCCCCCCAACCCCCTTAAAACCAAGCTATTCCCTCAGTGGCAATTACAATGATCTGCTTTATTATCTACCTCTCTTTGGAATTCAGGACTTTCAATTCTCAAAAAACCTGTGACCTACATATGAATCTTAGAATGCTTCACTGGAAAGAAAATGCTGTTTTAAAGTCATGTTTTATTAAAGGAATTTTTACAGTACAAAGAATAAACTAACAGCAGATTAACAAAAGGCATCCAAAGATTAAATACTATTTTATTATATTACTACAGCTCTAAGTCCTGCATTTCCCTGGTCTATGCTGGCTCATTTAGCACAACCACAAAAGCTATACTTTAAGGCCAAAAGCCACTACTCAGGTGGATCTCTTAAGTTGTAAGGCAAAGTTCTAGCAGGACACTGGCATTTTATGAGGAAGCAAAATAAAAAAATGCTCATTATATTTAACAGAGATCTCTAAGGGTAAAATCCTAAAGATACTGCTTCTTTTCAAAAACAGTAGCACCATGGGAAGGTTCTATTCACTTAATATTTTGGACTTCTTCACACTTAAAAAAAAAAAAGGTGAATACAAGTTTTCACCACAACTACATTATTTATCATAGCCTTAACATAGTTTGAGTTGGCCATCACCCAATTCTGTTCAGATTTAGTAGGAAAAGTAAGTTGGCAAACTGGATACAATCTCCAGGCAATAAGGAAAAGAAGGGTACTTGTTTGAAATGACAACCTAGTCTAAGAATAGATAAGGAGCCTGGTCCACAGCAAAAGATCCAGTTAGCAGGATAACATCACCAATCAACTTAACTGAGATGTGAACGATGTGATAGATGTGTCTATGTGATCCACATGTGACACCTCAACTTAATAGTTTCAGTACTGCCCCAAAATTTACACTAGCTGCCTTCTGGTTCCTTAGAAGTACATGTATTAAGCTGAAGTTGCAAAGCCTTCAAAATACACACGTTACCTTTCTTTGTTCAGCTGCCAATAATCATCTTCAACTGCCAAGGTATTTGTCCTGATGATCTTTAGAGCCTGGAATTTACCAGTCTTCCTGTTACAAAGCAAACTTCAAGAGTGAAGCAAGGAAGCTGTCTTTCCAGAAGATTTTTTGGATTGGTTTTTCATTGTCTTGTGTGTGGCAGAGAGAAGGAGGTAAGAAGACAGGGCAGAGAGGAAGTTTAAATGGTGCCTGGCTCAGGTTAAGAGCTTCATAGAGTTGGTAGCTATATTCTAGGTGGGCCTTGCTTTAGAGGCAGATCTTTGTGAAGATCATGGAGCAGATTCTTCTAGAAGCTCTGATGCACATGGAAGATGACAAAGGTGATCAGAGACAACCAGCATAGCTTCACTAAGGGTAAGTTCTGCCTGACCAACCTAGTAGCTTTCTACAATGGAGTGAACTCCATCAGTGGACAAGGGAAGAGCTATGGATGTCATCTATGTGGACTTCTGCAACGCCTTTGACATGGTTCCCCAGAGCATCTTCCTCACCAAGTTGGAGAAATATGGATTTGATGGATGGTTCAACAGATAAGGAAGTGGTTGGATGGATATTAGGAAGAAGTTATTTACTATGAAGTGGTGGAACCCTGGAACAGGTGGCAGATGCCTCACCCCTGGAGACATTCAAGGTCAGGCTTGATGAGGCTCTGAGCAACAGAGTTGAGGATGTCCCTGCTTACTACAGGGGAATTAGACTAGATGTTCTCTAGAGGTCCCTTCCAACCCAAGGCATTCTAGGATTAGAAAAAATGGTGCACAGGGAACAAAAAGTAATGTCATGGTTACCTTTCTGAAAGTTACAAGTAAAAATATCCTCTATTTAAAGTGCATGTTTATTTTTCAGGTATTTTTTTCCACTTGTTTAAAAAAAAAAAAAAGTCATACTAATAAGCATACGTGTGTGTCTTAAAAATCAGTGGGTAACTTGTTTTTCTCCTCCACCATATACTTCCCAAATTAAAAAAAAACCAACAAAAAACCCCTAACTTTCTTTTACATAAAGTATATAATTTATGGTAAAGAATGCTTGACTAACCCGATTTTCCATTAAGAATAGAGAAGATAATTGTTCAGGAGAAAAAGTCACCTTCTGCAGGAAAAAAAAAAATCTATACATCACAATGTCTATCATCCGAACTCAGTGAAAGTTGCCAAGTACGGTCACAGCAAGGTTCAGGACAGTGATGAGAAATATTAAGCTGACAAATCTGAGAAGACAAAAAGCTTTCACTGAGCCAAAGAATTTGATAAAGCTGATAACTGAAGAATGAAGAAGCATGACGGAACACAATATCCCCTATGCCTTGACAAGTTACACAAGAAAAAGCGTTATCAGAAATTACTGCCAATATCTTGTCCATTAAATGGTCTTCTATTTCTTTGCACACATTTTTTCATTTCATTGATTCATGGCATTTAAAAAGTGGATTTGACTAGTGAATTCCTGATTGCCCAGGAAACTTTATCTGGAACATTGTCAAATTACAGGTTTGATTGCAATACACAGTCCATGTTTGTAATGGTGAGGAAATACAAATTACTGTATTGAAATATTCCCTGTCCTGTGACTATGGGTTCAAGTTTGGCAGGCTTGCATTTTCTGAAGAAAGAAAATCCCCTGCAACTCTAACAGCTGGCCAAATAAAATATCTGACCACAAAACCAGGAGAAATCATGGCATCTTTCTGCAAATATAAATGTGATGATGACTTTATAAGTAAGACCCATCACAATTCAGACTGCAAAGTGAATTCTTCATCTCTGGAATGTTTTAGAAATATTTCATATGTAAGCCACATTCCTGGGTATTGTAATCTCCATATTCAAGTGATCATCTGCAATAAAACAAGTTATGTAATTTTTCAATTGTCTTGGTCCTTGTTCACGATGGAGGAAACAGTGGTTGGTGGTACTGTCTGCCACTTCCTACTTAGAGTTACTCTCTACTAAGAGTTACTTATTTCACACTAAAAAAAAAAATACTTGAAAACATCAAACAACAACTTTGGTCATGAGAGCAATCTCAGGACAAAGAACAATTAGGTCATTCATCCAGGATCTGTTATATGTACTTTATAACAGTGCTATCTAGTACTGTGATAAGAAAAAAGGAATCTGGAAGAACCTAAATTAATTCTGAATTATAAAATGTAAGCATATTACCACCAGACTGTCATTCACTTCAGCAACAATGTCCAAATACTAGGACATTGCACTGAGTGATTCATCAGACCAATTAATTATAAGCTATAAAGAAATCTTCAGGACTAGAACTGGCACTTACAGAAAAGTGAATAAGATTTATTTCCTCCATAATGAATAAAAATGTACAACATCTTTCATCTACAGACACATCACTGTTTTTCAAGATTCATATGTAATTTACAGTATTGTTTCCTGCATTTTTCATATGCTTCCCTTGGCACCAGATTTCATAAAGATGCTGGTAGTGCCATCTGCAGCTCCAAAAGCATCTCCTCTGTCAACAGCTTGATCTCAGATGAGTCATTCCGCTTAGGCTAGCGAGGAGAAAAGCCTCTTAGCCCATGTAAATAAGTCAATGCAGTGAGCTGCATTAAACACCTTACAAGAACAAGTCAGCCAAAGGAAGAGAGTGGAAAAATTATCTTTATCACTGTTTGAAATTCAAACCTCGAATTCCTGAATTTTACACTCTGAAATTTCTAAGCCTGCCATGGTCAAGATTACATTGCAAAATCCTGCATCATCCTTCAAAACAAACAAAAGGCATCTCATTCCACCCAAGCAACTTCCTAATCTTTGGCAGAGGAACCTGGAGAACCTGATGGAAAATAATCTGCTAGCCATCAGTGCTGATAATCACCACAGGTATCAGTACCATATGGTAGACATCCACTGCAGGATATGAACCTGTTTAACAGAGAAGCTAAAATGTAGATATTAGCTTCTTCTAAATAACAAGTTTATATGGGAATTGTTGATACTTAAATGCAGCAGACAAGGCTGCACCAAACACAAGAACAGGAAAATAGTTAACACCTTTGTATTTTTACATTACTTTTCTCACTCCACAAATCTGCTTTGAGATTTTGAGATAAGAGTTTTCAGGCCAGACTGATTTGAAAACTATTTAAGGATAAAAAAACCAAACAAGCAAACAAACTTTAGAATTACATACGAATATTTTTTTTAAAAAAACAGTGGAATTCTAAATTACATTAGTGCAGTGCTAAGAAGCTCATGGAAGGCTGGGAAGTAACCGACTCAGCACCCACAAGGGGGAGCCTGCCCTTGAGAATAAAACTTTCACTTCATGAGACAGTTTATGGTTATCGGAGAGTTCACCAGTCTACAATTCAGTACAGAAAATTTTCAGCAAGCTTTAGGCTTTAATCAGGGCTAATGTTTGCATAAGAGGAGTCACAGGAGAGGAAGAGCAGGAAGGAAGCTGGAAGAAATCAAGAATTTGGCATGTGACCTTTAAAGAGAGAATATATATAATCTGTCTAAATACACTGATTTTTAAAAGGAAGAACCAGCCCAGGAAAACAGGAATGGAACAGACATAATCAGAAGATATATTTCCTATTTATCTTAGTTCCTATGCTATGCCTATTTTCACTTTTAATCTTCTTGGCAATGACTAAATATTTGTTAGTATTTCCACTTTGGAACTATTTATCTTCATAGCCATGGTAATACATTCACATAAAAGCATCAGAGTTGCCAAATTCCTTCATTACAATTTGGATCATGGTGTAGAGGCTGGGGTGTTGGCACTTACATCTCACTGGACCCGTAACAGCAGACACTCATCATCATCAAGTCATTATCACATTTTCCCTTCATGACTGTGTTTATTTTAAGAAATTCCCATGTGTTCAAACACTACCTAGGCTTCTTTCAGAGTACCAATTCTACACAAAACTTCCACACAAATACATACTTTCTTACCTTCCCTTTACAGTTCATACCTTCTGAAGCAGTTTCTACAGCTCCAACATCCAAGAATAAAACAAACCATTAAAAAAGTGCCATACGTGCTTTAAACCCCTCCCGCAAAAAAAAAAAAAGCTTTCAAAACATTTGGAAAACTTTTCAAAACTACAGTTAATTCACACCACATTTCCCTTTTTTTACAAAAGTATTGTATTTGGAAAATTTTATGTAGTGTAATCCTCTCTAAACGTTACACAATCTCAAAAGCACTGTTGATAAAACTACACCCAGCAGGATACTGTAATTAAGAATAAAGCAAAACAAAGCATCAATTAAAATGTGATTTTTGGTTATGCAATAGTTTCCTCTGGTAAGGAATTGAACCCAAATTCAGAACATTTCTATCATCTTCTGGACCACCCAGCTGAAATTCAAACATTTTCTGAGTATATTTTTTTTTAAATCACTGGCCATATCTTTCTGTGTACACTATTTTTTCTCCTGTCTATATGCATAGAAAATAGATCCAGGATGTTCCATACCTTCATTTAGAAGGAAAGATTCCTAGCAGATTCAGGGAAATTCATTAACCATGGTGTACCACAATACTGCTGAAGTGTTTGCTCATCTTAAAGAGATACATTCATTACCCTCTGTCTGTCTCTTCCTTTGAGCATACTAAAATTACTCTTTTTTTATTTTTTTAAAAAAGACAAATTCACATAGGACCTGCACTGTTATTGTTCAGAATGAGATGTTACACCATTAAAGAGAGTTTTATGCAACACATTTTGCAAACTAAAAAGTCATCCCAAGTTCAGAAGCCAAAACAAAAGGCAATGGGCAAATACAGTCATACAACCATCATTAAAAAATGCTAGTGAACAACAACAACAACAAAAACATTAATAATAGGAGACTGTAAGAACAAAACAATCCCACCCACATCTTGATGACGCAAAGAAGATACACTGGATACTGGTGTAGCAATCTCATTTAAATTCCATTTTCAAAAAAGCACATAGTCCAAAAGCTTTACATTTCTAAGGAACCACATAAACTGAAACCATTAACATCATATTCTTATTCTCTATATGAAAATATTAGAGATATGCATTTGGAAATTAGTTCACCAAATAATAATGAATGTTTAATGGGTACAGACAATTTCTTTACTTTCTTTTGGACGAACTCAGAAGTCTTTTCAGGACCAGAATCTCCAACTTCATTGCTTTTTTTTTTTCTCTTTCACTACTTCTCAAAGACTGGGGTTTCGTTTTTATTTTTGGAAAGGTTTGGTTTTTGGGTTTGTTTTGGCTGTTTTTAAAAAAATATATTAACATCTTAAACATCAGTAATGAAGGTCCAAAGACTTAGCAGTGCTAATGCATTTCCATACCCACACATCACACACTAAGGCCTTGCTGTATGGATGAGAGATAGAGTTATGAACACTCAAATTCTTATTTCAGGGAATACACAAAACTGGTTATGCTAGCAGTGCTTTACTTCAGGAAACAGACTTTCAAGTCTCTTAGAGCAATAGTTACATAACCATATGATTTTTTCCCCCCTCCCAATATAAATGCTTTCTACTTGTGCAACAATTCTTGCATACCTTAAACTAATTTTCTTTAGAGTAAGCATATGAAATAATATGCTGATAAGACTTCAACATTTCTCTGCCACCACTGAAAGGCTTTATAGGCTGAATTGTGCATTACAAGCTCTCAAGGTGATCTGCAGCTCTTACAAGACAAATAGTCTTCCCTGTACAAAAAGTCTGCAATTAGCAGATTCCTAATATAGTAGTTTCCACTCTGAGGTGAATGGTAGTTTTTTCACATTTCAGAATTTTCTCCCTATTATCAGCCTGCTGTCTAGGATTGCTCTAGGTATGAGAGCTACTGTTCATCAGCAATGCTTGCTCCATCCAACTCCAAGTCACCATCTTGTCAAATACATTACATAAAACACAATAGTGCAAGCTGTCATACTGCAAAACAGATTTAGCCTCTTCTCCCCACTTGGCAACACCATCAAAACAGCTTGTAACAGAGTGGTCAGGAGACTAGGGGTGAATACATAACACAAAAAGCTTTGATTTTCTGTTACTACAGTGAAAAATCCCATCATCCACTGTTACTCCTACAAACTCATGAATCTACAATTCAGCAGACTGTCAAGTTCCATTTCTTTAATAAGAATTCCTATATCCAGAAGGATTACTAGTATTATAACGAGTACTAAATTCAAGCCAAATGATCATTCTTAGGTCACCTATCTCAAAGACTTGCAACTTGCTGCAGAAATCTTTTCTTGACCACTCAACCTCCTAATTCAATTACATTTCTTCCAGTTTTGCTCTTTGTTTCCCCCCATGTATGCAACACAATACTGATATTCTTTTGCTAACAGTACATACTTATTTTGAAGCCTTCCCTAAAACTCAGATCCAGTTCAGTTTTCTTTCATTTGACTGAAGAAAAAACAAACCACTATAGGTTTTGCAACCCAATTACAAGAACAAACAAAAACTCAGTTTAGCCACAACACTGCTGAAATGTTGTTAATGTTGCAACAAAACAAAAAATTCATGTGAAATTAACTTCCCACAACATCAGCTAGAAAAGTGACCCACCTTGCCATTCCTTTTTCCAAGTTAAAAATATTTTCTTTTCCTTTTCCTTCAGTGTCCTCTATACATACACATGTAATTGAATCTTCTTGTTCCATGCTGCATTGTACTTTACAGCTGTTATTATTAAGCTTCTTACAATTTTTTTTTTCCCAGTTACCACAATTTTGATTCTGCTGTAAGTATTTTGCATTTCTCACATTCTCCATTCCATATCCACATGGCATACTTTATTAGTATTATTTATTCTAACAATATTTACTGGTCTGCTGTTTACACAGTTTAGATCAGTAATCAACAGGCTACAAAACAATGGACCCAACAATAAATACTTCCTCTCAGTACCTTATCTAAAAATACAACAGTATGTGGTGCAAATGGCCATACCCCAGCAGCTTTGAACCCGATTTTTTATGAGACTTCAAACTAAAGGTGACAGTACTCTGCATGGTGTAAAGTCATCTTAATATGGCATGCTAGCTGAACAAGTTTTATTAAGAGCAATCTATTTTAGATGCTAAAATACTTGCACAATTTTATTATTATTTCCTAGCACAAGTCCTATAACATGGTGAAAGATTCTCTTTTGCACTGATACGGGCACTGTTATACAGTGTTATGCAGACAGAATAGTGAAGTTAACCTAAGTGAAGTTAGCAATTAAACCCTCAAATATTAATATATCTGGTCATCCTCATTGGTGAAACATAGGTTAGGAATCTTTTTTATATCTGCCAAACCTACATATAAAACTCAAATTTCACCATAAGGCATCACCTCTGCCATTCAGTGTCAAATTAGAAGTTTTGGGTTCTGCCCTTCTGACATGATCACTGTACTGATCAAGCAGCAAAGCACTCCTCTATAGATTCAGTAAGCTCTCCACTTTGTAAAAGTTTTACTTTTTTCTTAAAAAATAAATCATTCTGACCTAAAAAAATACGGTGGTTGGTGGGTTTTTTTGAGTGATATTTCTATTTTGTTCCTGTGTTGCAGGTGCATACCTGACAATAGCAAGTTATAGCATAGGAGAGTTACACAAAAGTATTTTAATTTACAGACATTACTAAAATCAAGGATGGAAATCTAAAACTAAAACTTGTGTTTTACAAAGAACACAGAGATGATTAACAAAAACCCCAACACACTGAACAGAATATGGCAAAGACAATTAACCACAGACTAGATTAACACTAATGCAGTAGTAAGGAGCAGACTGAAATTTTCTCCACCATCAGAAATGATCACTGCTTCCCGGCAGCACAGGCATGTGCTTGAGTGTGTCATTTTAGTACATTTAAGTAGCTTCCTCTAGTTCTGCTAAGCTTTTTGGATGCTTTTTTCCTCCCACTTTAAGATGCACATTTACATACCTTTATCTCCATTTAGCTTTCAATATCTTTATACTGTGAGAAGCAGCTACTACACATACTCCTTCATTACATTAGTTGTTGTTCTATCTTTGCAACATTTCCCAGTGGGCCTTATCAAACTTGACATGCAACCTTTTCAGTTTTGAGGTCAGTCAACTATCTAAGCCACTTTTAGCTATCCACCACCCCTAAAAACCTACAGAAAGGGCAAAACTAATTGATGTTTCTTCTATCTCCCCTGTATTAAAATACTAAAAGCAGTGAACAGCCACCACCAAACCTCTCCTCCTACATGCTACCTTATATAGTACTAGCAGCTCTTCCTTAAAACTGTATGGATTACATAGTCACTGTAAGAATAAAAATGTCATTGAACTGTCTGGACAGAAGAGGAAATGAAAAGAAAGGCAAGGATTTTGTCTCATGCATGTATTACCCTGCAAATCCTCAAGGAGTGCTTAACCAAAAGATTTACCCACCCCCATTTCAGCCCCTTTTTTCTTCCCCCTAAAGATTAAGGGCCATGGAAAGAAGCCCTCAGAGTGTAGTCATTTAAACACCCTTGAGCCAGGGAGGGCCTGCACCTGGGCTTGGCTGTAAAGATGAAAGGAGTTCTGCATGTCCCAGCTTTATTCCCCATGAGGTGGGTCTGAACAGCCATTAGCAGAGCAGGCCCCTCAAGTGTCTGAGGAAGAGAATAAATTTCGCTCAGTATTCATAAGCAGCCTTTCCCAAATAAAAACTCCAGCTTCAGCATCCTTACAACAGCTACAAGGATCAGGACAACAGTCTGGGCTGTTCATCACTATAGACCTTGCTTTAGCATCTCTAAAACATGTTGCACTTAGTATACAGGCACTTCTCCTTACTGTAATGAGAGTCCTGTTAATTAGTACTTAGCTAATTCGCCCACCAGGACTTTGAGTCCCACACAGTACAATGCAGTTTCAGCTCAGTCTATGGGTCTGCGTGGGGGAAGTTTAGCCATGTCTTCCTCCATGCACTACTCATCTTAATCACCAGTTCAGCAAACCTAAAATCTCTACAAGGCCTGCAAAGCAAAGAGTAATCTAAGCATGGTACAGGGTAACCCTGTCTTATATACCCCAGGCACATCCAAAGTACTTCATCAGACATGTCAACTCAAGAAATGTATATTGCAGATTTTTTTTTCCAATTAAAAAAACTGAAAAACGTATTCAAATAGTGATACACTGCTTTAACTGTAAGTGGTCAAATATTTCAGAACAAATCAAGTACCTCTGACAAGTCTCTATCTGAATATTAAATTTCAAGTTAATAAATCTATTCAGAGAAGTTTGAAAAACATTGAGATCTCACTGGCAGATAAAGCTCTCACTGCAGCTGCAATATTTCATCGTGTTGGTTTGTGTCATTTGTGTGAAAAGGAACATTTACTGTATCAGCAGATTCCTAAGTTTTCCAGCTATTGACATGTGTAAAGGATATATGATCATCAGTAAAAACAAGAAGTGCACCAAAAAATTTATGGCTCATCAATAACTGAATTAAGCTGTATTGGGTTTCTATTAATCTATTAATATGCTGTAAAGTTGGCAGTTTTATCACTTAAGCAGGAACAGAATAAATACACAATCCTAAAAAGGCAAAAAGCAAATAACCTATCTCTAAACCTAGCTATAACCTCAGTTTTTACTGTGTGTTTACAAAAATGTTTTTGTTGAAAAGCAGCTGCTCTTTAACAAAGAGCATTCCATCTAGCTTTAGCTCTAGGATGCAAAAAAAAAAATAAAATAAAATATTCAAACATGCTTTGTAGGGCAGTATTATTGCAAAAAGCATTTGTAGATCAATGTTACAACAAAAAGCATTATGTAGAATCAAGAGTAAATTAAAGCTTTTAGATAGCCTTGACTTTCTTTGATACAACAAAACACATGAAAGTAGATCTGTGCTGGCTAAAGTGGATATGCATTTTTGTAGTAATGTTATTTCCCTTGCCAATTTCCTATTCCTTTTGAAGAAATCAGACAGCAGCTACTAGAACCAGTCCATGATAACTTGTCTGTTTCAAACCTCCTTTTTATCTTTATAAAAGCTTATACAGTCTTATTCAGAACAAGCAGACAAATCTTGCAAAACACCAATATTGATTTTTTTTTTATTTTTTGCTACAGTAAAATTTTAGTTGATACATTCTATACATTAGTAATTTTCTAGAGATAACCTATACATTTTATAAAGAAAGAACACGATAATTTTTAAAGGAAAAATACAAGTGCTGTTTCAATGCTGTGTGAGTAACTTTAGAGAAGCTTTAAAACAAATTCAATGCATTTAAAATGCTATATAAATCAACATTCAGGATGAAAGGTCAACAGGGGTTAAACTGTCTGTCCTTCTTGACTACATTCATAAATGTCTTTTCTAGTTGTACTTATAGAAGCAACTGCAGCGTAACTTGGGATATTAAAACCTCCAAGGAAACCAATAATAAAAGCCACTAAGAATTTGACAAGGGTTTTTTTTTTTTCCTTAGGTGTTAATTAAATGATCATTTAACACTGAAATGTAAACACAACATTTTCATCTACTGACAGCACAGCCCATTATAAATCCAGGGTAATAAACGTCCTGGTGTTAATACTCTGAACCAAGTTCCCACAACACACTAAGATGCCTTGTCGTGTCTAAGGTTAAGCATCTAGACACAAAACAAAGATTGTGCCTACTCGACTTCCAGTTCAATTTTCCCATCGCCCAGTGACCTAGGTAACACTTTGAGCAATAAAGAATAAATTTAATTTCTCCAGCATTTTGTGAGGATTAGGAACAATTGTTGCCTGCAATGACTTTTTATCCTTGGATTCTTTCTCTTCCAGAGCATTCCCCCAGTTCTAAAAGAAAATTCTGATGGTTTAAGACACAGAACAAACAGAACTTTAAATTAGGGTTTTTTCAATCAATTGGAACTGTTGGTGGGGAAGCAATCAACCTTTCTTTGGACTTTTCTCAGCTATTCAGTTACTTTAGGCTTTAATCTTCCACTTGCAGAAGAAGCCTACTATCATAGGGACAAGCCTCTATACTTTCACATTTTCCCTTGGCCTGATTTATTCCTCTGTTTTTTGGGTTTTTTTTAATCAAGATGACACGGCTGCACTTAAATGTCCACTCTGTGCAAGCCGAGACTTACAGATGTCCTCTTTATAACATTTCACACCATGTTTCTGCACCACATAATAATGGCATTTCCTCTGACATGCCTTTTTACTTTTCATTACTTCCTTCACTGAGATTCAGTTTCCTATTTAACTCCTGCCTAAAAGGTTTCCTATATCACAGTTTACCAATGCTTTCGAGGTTAACCCTGCAGGAACAACCCTAGGACTGCTTCAGACTAGACATGAATATGGCTATAGGTGACCCAAAACTATCTACTTCCATTTTCATATGAAAAACACATCCTTTATTTTTTTTTATACCACAGATATGTTGGTCCAGAAGAATTGCCTTAAGCCTTATTTTTGTTTGCTTGGTGTTTAACATGGTTTTCTAATTAAGATTAAAAGTGACTATAAACAGTTCTGGAGTGTTTGTTCTAATGAAGAAATCAGTAGTTACAAGTAACCCTTTTCAATGATGCCTTTCATTGAAATTAGTCAACTATATCACTTGGTAATGCAGATTATCTAAAGATTTAGTGATCTGCCCAGTAGCAGAATTAAGTTAGAGCCCCAGAAGTCCATACAATTTGTCATTTTATTCACTGCACAGTAAATACTGCTTTTATAAAGGATACATTAAATTGTTCATGTGATTAAAGAAATAAAGGCAATTTTAATTGGGAGACAACCAGACTGCAGATAGCTCAAAGTTTAAAATACAAACATCTATCTTGAGATCCACTTTACAAAAAGTTTGTTTCCAATTTTAAAAATCCCATACTACTACTTCAAGCAACAACACAACCTTATTTCTATATATTTGGTACATTTTTATTTTTTACCTTGTGGTGGGTGCTATAAAAATACAGAATGCATAGCTCAAGAAAAGCCTACAGATTAAGAGATTCTAAAACAAAGGATAGGATGAGTAATGTAGTTAAGTCTGAAGTCCAATAATTGCAGAGTGGTAATATACTTCACTTTTTTTTTTTCTGACTACATTTCAAAAGTTCATTCTGGTTCCAGCAACACTTCCACTCAGCTAAATCCAAGGCTGAATGTTTGCTGTTGCTAGGATATAACTACTCCAAGTTGTACACCAAATGCATATATGTAATTCCTAGTTTTGTACTCAAAAAATAAATCACCTGATGATTTGTACAATTATTTGCACCACTTCCAAAACACCTAAAAAGTCAACTTGGCATGTCTAACCCTATACAAGTAAGGATTATGTCTAAGCAAATCTACAGTGGTATTTTTTGTTTGCTCACTACCTTCTAAAGGGTAACAGAGTTTTCAGTTTTGAAACATAATAGCAGAGAACGAGAACTGAAGGTAGGAGCAAGTGATGGTAGTAGAGAAAAAAAAAAATCACATGGAAGCCAAGTTGCATAAAGTATTCACGTTTGTAATTCCTCTTCCTCTCTAAATTAAAAATGAGCAGCTAACAGAAACAGCAGTCTTTATAGTCTCTTACAAAAGTTTCTACTAGATCTTAGAATTGAATGCCGAAGAACAGATACTACAAACCTAGCCAGAGGTAACACATTTTAGTCAGTTAGTTAATTAGTACTTTAGTTTCATTAGTTAACAAGCATATTTTTAGTACCTAATTCTTTTGAGTTTAGATGATCTGCCTATCTGTGGATTGCAATTACAGCAAAAATAAAAATTCACATAATTAGAACTGACTTGCAAGCACACAGGACCAAATTCATCCCAAAAACATTCTAGACTGGGGCAATAAAACCTTGCATTAGTTTCATATGCACTGAAACAGCAAAACTATGGTACTGGTGCTTCCACACTGCAAGAGGGAGTAATAATTCCAATATATGAGTAATTTCATTTTAATTATTGGCTTAACAATATCAAAGCCAAAACAGTATACTCATTTCATGCATATACTATATGTAGTATCTCTTGAGAAGTGAAAATTTTCAGAGACATTTTCTAAGAACCATACTTACTGTTCAAAAGTGATGGTAATAAAATAATGCTAGTAATCAAAAGCTAGCTATTAGAATTGGTATGTTCTTACCAACTTTACTGTTCATGAACCTATTAAATGTTTAGATAAAACAATTTATACTTTTTTGAAACTGAAATAAATTACTAAAAAACCAAACCCAACAAACCCCACACTTTCCTGGAAAGAATGTAGCAACAAAATGGCTTAATCAAGTTAATCTTTGTTTAATCACTGCACAATCAGAACGCTTTTGCAATAAAATATAATAATTACTGCAGCACATACAAAAGTGGAAACCTACCCATTACACTTATCTATCAGCAGTTCCTTGAACAATCTCCTTGCAAAAGCAGGTTTGTCAATATTGCTTTTTGAAAGGGAAAATCCATTCCTATTCCTCATTGGATTTCACACTCATAGCTGCCTATTTGCAGCAGGAATAGGATATCAGAGGCTTTAGGATAATAAACATTTTTCTAATGAGTGATTTCTCTATTGAATTGATAAAATGGATTCAGACTGAAAAGAAATATCTTCTCTACAAAATTATGAGTCTAGTCTCACTTGCCATGATTACTTTTAAAAGAGGCTTGATAAAAGCATAAATTAAGACTAACATACAGCTACCTTAAAGAAACTAGAACTTAAAAATACTTTGAAAGTTGCTGGTTTAACATCTTACATATGCTACCTTTTTCTTCAGTCCTATCTGACTTTTTTTTTCCCCCCCCTCTTGATAAAGGTAAGAGCAAAACAACGCTCAGCGACATATTTGAAACACAGGTTCTCCTACAGCAGCTCCAATCTCCAACATGAAAGCTGCCTGGAGAACTTTCCTTCTCTGCCGCAGCCACGCAAAGCCTTCCCCGCACGGGCGCAGGCAGCGGCAGCGCTCGGGTAGCGGCTGGATGAGTAATGATGTCGGTCCGACCGGACAACGGTAACCCTGGCAACTGTAACCTGCAATTCCTGCCTAACCATTGTGGGATTTATTGTGGCAGGGGCCAAAGAGGCCAAGAGTAAAATGAAGCAGAGAACTATGGTGTCTGACACATCTAGTACCACACATTTTAATCATAGCTGGCAGAAATTAATTCAGGAGGAATTTTTGCAAGGGCCCCCCATGCAGCATGTGCTGCTGTTGTTTTGGCCTATGATCCTATGATTTTTTTTTCTTTAAAGAGCTTTTTTTTTTTTTTATGTTTAGTCTTTTTTTCCTTTAATTTTTAGCTCTTAGGAATTATTTTTGAAGTTACTATATTAACATTTTTTTATTTAGAGGAAAAATATTTTATTCACAGTATCTTCACATATATTAGAAGAAAAGCATACCTATTATTAGACTACATCCACTAGAAAGATTTTTTCAAAGCCAACATTTACCTCACTGACCAATATTTGCTGTATAAGTTAAGCACTTAGCCTCACTCCAAGCACAAGAAATATAAACCAACGGGGACAAGGTTTGTGCATGGACTTCAATAACCTTTACATGCCACTGACTAGTAAAGGTATTTTTTAAAACTGAATTTTCAAGCAGCTTTGGGTCCAGCACTTGGTATCCTGCAGCAAACAGCAATCAATGAACTGTGATCTAACCAAAGTAAGCAGTCAAAATCTATTTGCCCCAGATAAGCATTCACTAGGCTGTAGAGTTCTCTGTACCTTAGTACTGTTGCCGAAACAGACGAGTCAGTATGAGTGGGCATATGGGTCACTGAAATCAACACATCCCCTTCATGCAGGAAAAAATACTTGTTGAACAAGGATTTAAATTATGCCATGGTATTTGCAATAGCACCTTTATTTTAACAGTTTCAGATCAAAACAGGCTCATGTACATTGTGCTTTGAGAGATACCTTACAAGGTAAGATTAATAAACCCTACAGCACTATTTGTACTATTTTTAGCATTAACCACTTCCTACTGAAATATTTATGTCAAAACACCTTTGCAGATGCATCTGAATGGGAAAATCAGTTTCTGCTTTGACTAAAATTACCCATTTTAACCAGTTCCAGGAGATTTCTTGGAAGGCTGCTAAATTGAAAAGAAAATTACCTGCAAAATTATTCATTTACCTTTGAAAATCAAGTGTCTTTAGACACAGAAAATAATGCACTGTCTCTTTTAAACTCTCAACCTATCGCTTTCCTTTACTTACACTTCCCATCTGTCAACAAGTGCTTGTAATTTTATTACACTGTCCTGTAGTTTATGCAGAGTTGGTATTATTTTACAGAGTTCTGTTAATGGACTGGATAAATGGTAATGCTATTTAAACTAGTCTCCTGCTCCAGCAAACACAGCTGCAACTGTACTACTATTTCTAGGCAAACATCTTGACCTGAACACGCAGTGCTCTCTCAATCCATCCAAAGAGAAATTGGAGCAGACAGCAAAGGGAAAGCATAGCCGGCCGCTGGCGGCAACCAACTGTGTCTAATCATAATTCATATACAGTGTACCCTCTTTCTTTTATATTGCATTTAGGCTACACAACAAGCATATGTGCTTCTTCACCTGGCATCTCATTTACAGCCAGGGGGTCAAATGGTAATTATTATTCACAGAAGCTCAATAGTACACAGAAAACTTGCAGTACACACACTGTTTGATTAGCTATTAACCGCCAAAAATAAATAGTAAAACCAAAGCATATTATACATTTTATTGATCATGTTTAGATAACTTCAATTCTCCTTTGAGTATGTTTATTTGGATGTAAATATACGTGAGCATGCACAACAGTATGTGTTAACAAACCAACAAATTTTATATTCTTCATAGTGATCGAGCTATATATAATCTGAAAACCAACCAAGATCATTTAAGTAGCATCAACCCCTTTGTTAGCCTGACATTTTTTCAGTAGCAAACTTAGCGTTAAGCAACTGGATTTTTTCAGTATCACTTATTTTTTAAAAAACATGAATACATTATAACCAGACATTCTCTTTTGTGGTCTAATCAACAATAACCCTTAGGCAGAGGAAATTTAATACTGAGAAGTCACTGATCTCTTACTTTCCACCATATACACTATGAGCAGTTGTGTGTTTTATGTCAAAGGACATTACAGATGTAAGACTAGCATCTATCAAATACACAATTCGGAATTAAAATATATTCAAGTATGATTTTGCCTGAAGTGTGCATCCATTTTTTGCCTGCAAATTATGTCTCACTTCTATTTTATACGGATTTAGATAACCATTGCACTATAGGTAGAATAATAAAATGATCATTAATCCTTTTCATTTTCATTCCTGATGGAAGTAATATCTTTATCATGACTGATGGAAATTACAGACTCAACTGTTAATAAACCCACATACAAATATATTATTACAGCAGAGTAAAATTTTTGATGTTAGAAAAAAAGCCTTCAAGGACCTTTTTGGCCTAGTAATATAACAACTCATTGCATCTACAGGGAAGTTTTGGAAACAAAGCATGCATCCAAAACAACAGAGAAACAAAAATACACAGAACTGAATGTTTACACTAAGAAGGAAATTTTCTGTTTATTATTTCATATTATTATGAGAGGGGAAAAAGTTATTTCACAATATTAAAACAGAAATCAACTCCTAAAAAGAAAAGCTTTGTTATACAATTTATTTTCAATATTTCCATATACTAAAACAGAAACACATCAGAACCATCCCACCTTCTCTTTTTCCAAACACGAGTGGTGCAACTCAGTAAAATCAGTAATTTCAATGGCAGAAGTCTCACCTGGACTCTAAAGAAATCTGTCAAATACATGTTTAAAGCAGGGCTGAATTTGTACCTTTCCAAAGCCTACTTAAGCATGTCATGTTGTATCCTTTCATACCACAGACGGTAACTTAAAGGTACCTTAAAACTTATTTTATTACAGTAACTGATTGTGGAGGCAAATACAGAAATCAGTATCTGAACTTCATTCCATGTTATTACTGCAACGGAAATAAGTGGATTTTTAAATGTGCAAATAGGTCAAAACACCTGAAATATTGCCAAGAGTAAAACATTATCAAACCAAATAATACAATCAAAACAAAAAACTAACTTTCCAATGTGATACAGCTTTTATTTAAGATAAAACATAGTATTTTCTTCCCAGACTTTACATTACTACCTTTGTTTTCTTTGTGAGGAGACACGGGAGAGAGGTCTCCACAGACCTATCAGAGCTATCATTTGCCAATACTATGATTTTTCTGGTTTACTGTGTACAGCCACAGAAACAGGACATCACAGATCTAAAATGCTTATACAGTGCTATCTCGGGGTTAGAATCTCCACAGACATTTTTGTTGTTGTTGTTAAGACAGAAATAGAAAAGAAATGAGAGAACAAAATGCAACGTATTCTTTTAGTAAAATTTCATTACGGAAATGAGAACGGACAAGACAATATTTTGCCTCGTACAACTATCAGTATCGAACCTAGATTTAAAAAAAACTCTTGCAAAGCGGTCAAAGAAACTACTCAGACAAAACAAAACATTAATGTCCCTAGATGCAGTTTAGCCCTGTTTGAGGCAAAAGAAAAAAAAGAAATCTAATGCAAGAAAGCATAAGAGATAAATTCTAAATTTTCCAGAATAATAGTTATTGTGTTGTGCCTACTTACAGCCTGTATAACTTCGGTGTCCCCAGAAAGAGCAGCTCAGAAAGCAACTGGAGGTTATTTCTGTTTAGACGCCTTTAAAAAGAAAAAGTAAAAATTGTGTTAAATTACAAGTGCTACAGCAATGCAACACAACCACTTTGAGCAGGCACCCCAGTGCTGTAACAAGCTGATTTTAAAGACCACAAAGGCTATGCAGTGCTGGTCCATTAGCGGAGACATGGTCTGACAGTAAATTTACCATGGACTAATTACATTTTCTGGTTCCCCCAACAGACCATATTACCTATTTTATGAAAGATTCTGAATCCTTGTAGTGTAAATCAATCACTAAGTCAGGACTCTATCCTGCATAAAGAACCAAAAAACTAAAAATACAGAAGTCAGCAGTGTAACTTCAATTCCCTACTAACTCTGTGTTCCTCTTAATATAATGAAGCAGATAGACATTTTTACCATGAAAAGGTTATAGGGAACATGTATCAAATGCATTCACTTAGTTAAGTAATGAGATCATGTATCTAAAAATCCATATAACCCATTTAAATTTAAAAAAAGGCAAAGGAAGCTGTTTCAAAAACCATGATAAAAGTCAGAAAAATCAACCATCCCAGCTTGTATTTGGCATGACAGGGGGAGGTTTTGTTTTTTGGGTTTGGTTTTTTTTGCACAGCTTTTTTTTGCCTATAGTTGCAAAAATATACCAAAAAGTAGCTAAATTAAAGAAATAATCAGTTGCACATAAGACAGTACAACAACAAAAAAAAACAAAAAAAAAACCCAAACCAACAAACCTGCAACTAAAATCTGGAAGGTACCCCTTTATCTATGAAGCTTCCCACCGAACACACTGATGGGGGTCAAAACTGCTTAGTTTGAGGTGACAAGTTCAAAGCCCACCACATTCTAGCCAGAGGCAACTGAACAACCACTAGCCAAGAGAGATATTGTTCCACCTTCATTATATATATATATTTTTTAAATTTATTTTGAACATACAATACATAAGCATTAGCTTGTATCATACAGTTCTACCAGTCAAGAATTCCAGCTTGGAACAGAGTTCTGGTTCTTAAGCAATGTACCCACACATGCCACCTGCCATTAAAACAAAACAATATACTGAAAAGAAACAGTTTGTCCCATCAACCTCATCACAAGTCCCATTTTCAATGAATGGTGCTTCTCAATATAACAATTCAACATGTCCCTGAACACCAGACTTCATGTTGTTATTTGATATTTATTTTATCTGCTACCAAGACCACCTACAAGGTACAAAAACCCAACTGGATAACACTTTTGAAAAATTAAGTTTTAGACTTTCATAGTTTCAGAATTTCTTGTTTGTTAGTTTTGATTTCAAACAAGTAAGCCTGTTTAGCAACACAGGGATCATTTTTCATAAACAATGTTCTAGCTAAAAGCTTTTTCTCAATTTAAAGGTTTTTCTATAAATTCCCATATAGATACACACACTCAAGATCAAGTTTTATATAGCTTCATGGTTTAGTTCACTTAGTTATTGTTCCCTTAAAGTTCAATGTGACTTACTGATGAGTGCAAAATAATCTGAGAAATATTCTTACATACCCACAGGTTTGCTCCCACATTTTAAACCATAAGCAGTCAGCTTTTTTAGACCTAGATATACATAATTCCCCAGTTTTAATGTCAGGTTCCTTTTTGTTAGTCAAGCACCAGAAATCTAAATTTCCTTATACAGAAGAAATTTGAATCACAAATGTAGAAGATTAGAAGATAATTTAGAGTGAAAGAGATACTGAAAAAGAAAGCCTACATTACTGAGATAAGTGAAAATGCAGTATAATATAAAAAAACCCCACTTAATCCAGAAACAACAAAAGAATCTGAATTGTGATCTTGCAAGACTTATTTCCAAATCAGTAGATGGAAAGTTTTCAGATATAAAAAAACTACCAGAAAGTTTCAGGATAAAACAGAGGTATAAAAAAATGTAATGATTAGTGGATGACTCCCAATTTGAATACTGTTTATAAAGAAAATTTTGCTTACATAAAAAAAAAAAAAAAGTGATATATTTTAGGGTTTGGGGATCTACTCCATTTCCAAAGTAAGATAATTTAAAAATAGGTATTTACTTCAGTAAATTTATGTATAAAAGGATATAATAATACCACAAAGCAGAAGTAGTAGGAAGACACTTGTTTCAAAGTAACAGTTGCATTTGTGATCAGAAAAGAATAATGTGAAAATGGAACTCAGATAAACATTTAAATAGAGGAAGAAATAAAATTATTTATTTTTTTCTCTTTGCTGAGAGAAATTATCTATTTGAATAGATAATTCAGGTTTAGACCTCTAAATCCAGAATTATAAATCAAAAAGGACATGGGCAAACATGCAGGGTCAAAACTTTAGGAATTAGTCTCTAATTATAAGGTATTCAGGACAAAAAATTTTGTTGATATTTTTTGACGACTCTATAGATTCAGATGCTAGACAAAAAAGGCAAGCTGTAACTGAAGGAGTAATGAAATCCCTCACAAGCTGTCATTCTGTACATCTAGCATAGAAAAAGGCAGTGCTAATAACATCATATTAACTGATGATAAAGTTCTTCAGGCAGGCTGCCTTTCACTAAATGCAACAAGAGTCTTACAAGGACACATTTAGCAACCTTTTCGAAGGGTTCTTCACAGATGAAAATACTTGTGCTAAACTAGTACACAACTTTCTACACAAGTTGTTAGTATCTTCAACCAGGAGTTTCTGTTACTACTTGTAGTTCACATGGCCCATGCAACTGAGCATACCGTTGACATACCGATGCATGTGCTTCGTTACAGACTTTGAAATCTAATTTATAGGCAATACGTGAAGTTCATTAATGAACAATAAACAGCACTATCCTCATGATACAGTTTCTACCAACTGAGCGTGGTACTTAAAATTATTGTTTCAAACCTACATTTTTACTTTCCCAAAATTAAAACATTTGTTCTTTGAGCACTCACTGAATTGACAGAAGAAATAAGTTACTGATTTTTAATGAATCCTGTCTTTTGTAGCCCCTACTTTGAATAATTTCATGGTATTCATTAGAGGTTTTTAGAACTCAGCTTTCTCTACCAAAAATCTGACCGATCCTTTTAATCTGTGCCTACAAATATCAAACAATTAATTTTCATAAAAGTAATAATAAGAAATATGTCTTCTGTCATACTTCAGAAAAAGGCTTTGGCTACCTTATATCTAAGAAGTTCTAACAAATGCTTTCAAAAGGGTCAATTTGCCATTCTTAAGTTTCCTAAAAGGACATTTTATGAACTGGATTTCACATATAGTATTGAAAAATTAATTTAATAGATACTTCCGTTTAAGAAAAGCTATATGAATTCACATAAGTGAACATGAAAAAGGATGCAGGGCAAATCTGGGCTACACACACTAGCATCACAGCACACAACAGCTTCCAGTTCAACAGTAACTATGAGGAGTTTTTAGTCTGAGCACCACACAAGGACTCCTTGAAAACATATTCCTAATTTTAAATGGTATATTAATATACACAGTTCTTCAATATTTCTACTTTTTCAGGTGACCTCATGCTTAATTTTTTCTCAAATAGTAATATATATCCAGAACACACAGACATAATGGAACAAGAGTGAGACAGGCATGAACCCCTCTCTCCCTGGGGTTAAAACCTGAGGTAATCACAGATGAATCACAAAATCCGTGACTATACATTACAATGAACTACAGCTACTGCTGAGTAAATACCACCAGAAACACTCCACCACATTTTCTTTCAATGTGTGTTGGCAGAGACCACAGCACAGCAGGCAGTTTCCCTTGGGACAATGTGGAGAAATTTCAGTTGCACCAACTGAACTGCTCTCCCAGAACTGGCATGAAGTTCAAGGTGAAGCACTGAAGAAAGAGTGATGAGATATTCCATACTGCTACTATTCTGTTTTCCAACTGATCTATTAAAAAAATGTGTTTCTCGAGCAAAAGCAGAGAGCTCAGGAAAGACTGTTAGCAGTGTTAGCAACAGAAAATATACCAGAGAATCTCTCCTAACACTGCAATAAGTCCCATTATATTTCACATAAAATCCCTTGGTATTGGCCAACAGATGAGTGTCCAGCATTGTATAATTTATTCCATTTAATAAAACTGAGGCACAGTTGCAATTAAAATACATAACTTTCTTCTTTTACTGAAGGCATCTTTAGGAACAAATTGAGCTGACAGACTGGCACAGGTAAATAGTCAATCTATTGCAAAGAGCTCAAAGTCCACATACTATATAAAGTATTCAAAGGATTTGAAATTCTTCAGCTTAAAACTCCAAGAATTCAGTCTTCTAAGCAGAGTAAAGACTAGAAAAGCATCTTTAATGTCAAGTGACGGAAGTAGTATACAGAAGGATCAATTTATTGACAAAGAAAGAAAATCTTTTACAGACGAGCAGGTTAAAATACTCCTTACGGCAAATGCAATAGCAGGAGGCAGATAAGTATGCACAGAAAAGCAATCGGTTACATTGGGAAACAGACAGCAGTAAGGTAAGTAAAAAAGAATTGGCTCAATTTGAGTTACTGGTTCTAGAAAACAGGTTGGCTTTGCAAAAATGGGTGTATATGTAGTTTTACTTGTCTTCTGCATGCAGCCAGAGGCTAGTAGAAGATGACAGATGTAAATTGCAAGAAGAGCATATTATACTCCCAGTGACACTTATCCTAACCCACTGAAGTCTGGCCAGGCCACCAATCCTCTCTGATGTCTCTCCCCAGTTTTCACACCACAGTAACTGTGATCCAGTATCAATCATGCATGGGGAAGGAAAGGAGGAAAAAATATGAAATCTTAATTACATTCACTGCGATATAATCACCTGCAATTACAACTGAGTTATTTCAGTGCTTGACTGCCCTCACAGTGAAGAAACTTTCACCTTATATCCAGTCAGAACCTCTGATTTCAATTTATGCTTGTCTCATCACAGCAATAAGCCTGGATTGAGCTTTTTGATAATCACCTCACAGATACTAGAAGGCTGCTATTTTGTTCCCAAAAGTTGTCTTCCAATGGGTTTTAATTCAGGTAGATGCAGTTCTAGCCATAGGGCCCCTAAAATAACAAAAGCCCACAAAGATAACTTGAGAACTGATCAAAGTTAAGAGCTGTTCCAAATTAAAATTATAAATCAGCTGTACTCCTTAATTAGAAACAGCCTATCCCATTGGGCACATAAAGACTGTGAATCTGTAACTCTAAGAAAAAGGCACAGATGCATTTTATTCTACCACCGTTGCTTCAGGAAGATAGAAGGCTTCCAATGCAAATAAAGTTAAAGTTAATGATAGCAGAAATCATTAGTTTAATTCTTCTGTCAAAGTTAACTGAGAATAGTAAATACACTATCTGTGTATAGCAGCACACAGTACAGTATGGCTTACAAACTGTGCTCTTTGTAGGAGCACATCCACACCTACTGTTTGTCAGCAGAAGACATCACTATCACCTCCATTTAAAAATACCACGTCTTTTCACCAAAGCTCATTTTCAAAATATGCGTAAACTTCAAAAGGAGACAATTTTTTTTTCATCAAGTTTCAACTTTAAATGAAAAATGTGTCAGTAGGCAAACTGCTAAGTGTTAATGCAGCAGCACTTTCTACTCCTGATGACTGAGCCCATCAGCCTAATCACAGAATGTCAGGGGCTGGAAAGGACCTCAAAAGATCATCTAGTCAACCCCCCTGCCAGAGAAGGATCACCTAGACCAAGTCACCCAGGAATGAATCCAGATGGGTTTGGAATATCTCCAGAGAGGGAGACTCCACAACCTCCCTGGGCAGCCTGTTCCAGTGTTCTGTCATCCTCACTGTGATAAAATTCTTCCTCATGTTTACAATGAACTTCCTATGCTTCAGCTTCCACCCCTTGCTCCTTGTCCTGTCATCAGGCATCACCAAGAAGAGCCTGGCTCCATCCTCTTGGCACTCACCCTTTATAACATTTATAAACATAGATGAGGTCACCCCTCAGTCTCCTTTTCTCCAAGCTAAAGAGCCCCAGCTCCCTCAGCCTTTCCTCATAAGAGAGACGCCCCACTCCCTTAATCATCTTTGTGGCTCTGTACTGGACTCTCTCAAGCAATTCTCTGTCCCTCTTGAACTGGGAGGCCCAGAACTGGACACAATACTCCAGATGCAGCCTTACCAGGGCAGAGTAGGGGGACAGGAGAACCTCTCTTGACCTACTAGCCACACCCCTTTTAATAAACCCCAAAATGGCATTGTCCCTCTTGGCCACAAGGGCATACTGCTGGCTCATGGTCAGCCTCCTATCAACTAGGACCCCTAGATCCTTTTCCCCTTCACTGCCTTCCAACAGGTCAGTCCCCAACTTATACTGATACCTGGGGTTGTTCTTTCCCAGGTGCAAGACTGTACACTTGCCCTTGTTGAATTTCATTCAATTTCTTCACGCCCAAACCCTCCAGCCTGTCCAAGTCTTGATGGATGATAGCACAGCCTTCCAGTATGTCAGCCACTCCACCCAGTTTGGTGTCATCAGCAAACTTGCTGACAGGGACTCTGTGCCCTCACCCAGGTCATTGATGAATATGTTGAACAGAACTGGTCCCAGCACCAACCTCTGGGGCACCCCACTAGTTACAAGCCTCCAACTAGACTCCATCCCATTGACCATAACTCTCTGGCTTCTTTCCTTCAACCAGTTCCCAATCCATCTCACTACCTGATCATCCAGACCATGCTGCCTCAGTTTAGCCAGAAGGATGCTGTGGGAGACAGTACTCAAGTACTTATAATAGGTGACAGGCATATGCATCTGTTGGGAAATTCTAATATCAGTTCAGGTTTTATGTGCTCTAGGAATATGGAATCAACCTGCAAAATTATTCAAGTATCTTAAAACAGAAAGTTAGTGCATAGCTGTCACCCAAATAATCTCCATGAACTGGTTTAACCCTTAAGTCCTAAAAAAACCTGACCCAAATATAGTAGACCCTATATATAAATACACACACACACACACACACACACACACACACACACACACACACAGGGTCAGAATATGTGATACCTATTTATTCTGTGAGTTTTCTGTAGAGCTTGACTTAAGCTTGGGTCTGCAAGGAAAGAAAGCCTCATTAATTTTCTCAAAAAAACCCCTAGATATTGTATCAGCCAGAAGCAGAGAACATCTGTGCATCTGTGTCCAAACCACAATCTACTGAACTTCAACACATATGGCAACTGCTGCCTCTGAATGCAACTCGTGTGAACACGTCATCGAGAGGGCCCAAGAACTAAGAGCTAAGCAAAAGACTGTGCCAGTTTTTCCATTAAGAATTCTCTGCAAAGATTCTCATCTCTAGTCAAGCTACTCATAATCTGATTAAATCTAGCAATATCAAGTTCACTGACCACATGAATAAAAACTGGAATCTGAGAAGGGCTGATCTTACAGCATTTTGATGCCCAAGTCAAAATGTTCCTCAGGTCAAAAGCCACTTCATCAGGGCTGTTTTCCAGGCTAAAATAGAGACTAGCTAAGATAGATATCTAAGTTAGTTTCAATTTAATATCAAATACCAGTTAGATATTAGTTTTTGTAAAAAAAAAAATAAAAAATAATAATATCTGAAAAGAAGCAGGAAATATAAACTATTGCAAACTTAGTTTCTTACTTGTGTAGAAAGTGATGAAAGTTAATTTGGAAACTGTAGTGCTACATGGTACTAGTGTTCACTACTTGAACCCTAAGATATTTTTCTGTCCTTCATTATTCCTAGACAAAGTATGGAGAAGATGATGACTGAGTAGTTAGCATGGATTTATAACTGGGAAAATCATGCCTGACCAGCTTGATAGCCTCCTAGAGTGAATAAGGAATTTGGCATATAAAGGGAAGGCAGTGGATTACTTCAGTAAAGCTTCTGGCACTGTCTCTCACAACAGTTGTCCTCACAGATGAACTGATGAAGTAAAAGCTACAAAAGCAGACAGTAAGGTGGACTGAAAATTGTCTGAAACACCAAGTTCAAAGGGCTGTGATCCATGGCACAAAGTCAATTTTGGAATACAGTTACTAATGGTATATCCCAAGGGTCAGTATTGAAGCCAGTCCTGTTCTTCTTCAGCCACAACTTGGAAGATGGGGCAGAGTGAATCCTCAGCATGTTTAAAAATGATACTGATCTGAATGGAATGATTAATGCACCAGAGGTGTATGCTGCTGGTGAGAAAAACCTGGACATGCTGAAGAATTGGTCAAAAAGGAACCTCATGACACTCAACAAAAGGGAAATGAAAAGTCCTGCACCTGAAAAGGAAAAGCTTCATGCACCAGCAGAGACTGGAGAACTGATTGGAAGTCAGTTTTTCACAGAAAAGCCTGGAAACCTGATGAACAAGAAACCTAACAACAAATCAGCAATGTGCCCCTGAGGCAAAGTTCAACATCATCTGCTGCTGTATTAGGAAGAGTTTTGCCAGCAGGTCAAGGTGCACAATCCTTGTCCTCTATTCACCACTGCTGAGACACCTGGAGACTTTTTCCCAGTACTAGACATCCCACTACAAGACACACTGACACCCTGGAGTAAATCTAGAGAAGAGTCATGAAGATCATTGAGCAGACAAGCACCTCTCACAGTGGGAGAGGCTGAGAGAGCTGGAACTGTTTAGCCTGGGGAGAAGAAGGTTCAGAGGACTCTCACTGTGTATAAATATATCATGTGTAAGTAAGTGATGCATTTAATTCCCAAGTAAGACTGATCAGTCTTCTCATGAATGCACAGGGAAAGGACGTGAGGCAATGACACAAATCAAAGTACAGCAAGCTACATTTAAATGTAAAAAAAATGATTGTGCAAGTGGTCAAACACTGGAATAGGTTGCCCAGGGAGGCTGTAGATTGTCCAGTATTGGAGATGTTCAAAACCCTACTGGAAACAGCCCTCAGCCACCTGCTCCAATCGACCTTGCGTTAATCAGTGGCGTGGGACTAGACAATCTATAGACACTCCTTCAAACCTCCCCAATCCTGTGAGACTAATTCATTGGATTTTATTCCATAAAGTATAGAGCAGAGAAGGAAACAGAAGTTATAAAACCTCCTTAAAGTAATACAGGATCAAGTATCATATGAAGTAAAGATGTTCTTTGGCAACACCTGGGATTATTTATAAAAAAAAAAACCCCAAAAAATATCCAAACCAAGAAAAAAAAACAAACACAAAAATCAAAGAACACCACCACAAAAAAAAACAAACAAACCCAAAACACACAAAGAAAGAGGTAAGTTGATCTATTAGATTGAATTTAGCTAGAGTTTGGAGAGATTCTTTAGAAAGGCAAGAAGTGTCTGCAGATAGTCTACATACATAGGTTTGTAACTGTCTTTCTGACACTGAGTTACCACAGTAAGTCTTCATTCAATCATTTTTCTGTAGCACCTATACAGGCATCCTGACCAATTAAAGTCAGAAAGGGCAGCGTGCCTTAAAAAAAACAAGGGACACATTACCACATTATGTTTGCTTATCAGTCTAGACCATTACTAAATACAAGCCAGTAAAATGCCTTGTTGCACAAGTTCATAATTTCACTACATACTATGAAGGAAAATGAAACATTTCTCCTGATGAAGTTTCAGACAGACTCTTCCGAGTAAATAAAGTAATATAAGAGTATGAGTCACTGAAGTGGCAGCCATGCAGCCAGATCCCTGATACATTTTGGAGTTTATGTAAAATTCCAGATAGAATGGTGGATTATGCAGTTAAAATAAGGAGAAACTCAGATGCTCTCTTTGACATATGCTATATTAACATTTTCTGACAGCTCAATTTTCACCTGTGGCCAACATTAAATCTGTTTTTTAGAAAAAAAATAATTAACTGAATGCAACTGATAGATATTTTTTGAGAGTAAAGCTAAAATGTATAATATCAGTGCTCTACAGCATCAGTTCAAAATAGCTTCTAAACGCAAAACACTATTGAAACAAAAACATTGACACAACAGCTCTGTGGAATCAGATTTGGTTTCACTATTTTGCAACAGTGCAAATTGCCCATTTCAGAGGAAGCAAGAAAGAAGAGCATCCAGCAAACAGTGTCACAAAGGATGAGCACAAAACAGATGTGGGAAAAATAAACAGCCCTCCTGCCCTGGAATTTGTAAAAAGGTCTGCAAAGAGCAAACAGGACTTCTCACTGCAATTTGACTTCTAGACTGATAAAAGGAGTCCCATGAGAAAAGACACTTAGATGAATAAAATATACTAAAAATAATAGCAAACATTTACAGTTTTTAAAAGAAGAACATCACTCTTTGACTTAAAGTTTGATAAAACATTTTGTAGTATGCTTCACCAAAATGTAATTAAATCTGTTTTTTAAAACTCCATTAGAACACTGCATCTTTTCACACATTGTCTTCAAAGGCAGCCTTTGTATATTTCAATTTAGCAGATAATTTTAGAGAAGACATTTGAAGTCACTTTGAAAAAAAGTCTGTTAAAACAGAATTAAAAAAAAATACTACAGTAATTCAATGATAACAGTTCCCCAGTGCAATTCATGTAAGATGGTTTCACATTCCTTTGCCAAGTGATTAGCACTGCTGGCTTCATGGCCTCCTCCTTGTTCTACGAGGAATGCGCTATGCATTGCCCTTAAACTATGTAGGATTAGCTAAAATGATTTTTTTCACATCCATGATTAACAAGGAATAACTGTTCAACCCCTTCAGGGCCATTTAAAAACGACTTCTCTACCTGAACTCATTATTTTTCCTCTATCACACATGCATGAAGGTATTAACCCTTCAAATATTCATATATTCAGACTGAAGCCAGATAACTGATTAAATATCAATTCTTAAACGATGAGAAAAACAAAACAATCATCTTAAAACAAATCAAACAAGCACATGCTTTAGCACCTCAACTTGTAGGAAGTCCAACCTACACCTTCCTGGCTGCAGTAGTCAGAAACTGTTCAGAATGTACTCCAACTAAAAAATTAATTCTCAAGCTACAGTACTGAACTTGCACAGCAAGATTCAGGCCAAGATTCATTAAGAAACATCTGTGACTAAATTCTAGCTAAAGAGCTAAGAACTCTTAAGAGCTCAGTGCAACCTCCACACTATATAACACAAGGTCTTGCTGCCAAAAGCACCATTTTCACCGAGACTACGTATAGTCAAGTACAAGATGAAACACTGCTCATTTATTGTTTATTTGTATGATAGTGATATAAATGATTCCTGACACAGCAGCAGTGACTCCCCTGCTAACATAGCATTTTTCTAAAATTCCAAATTAGCCTTTTAACTTCACATCTAAGCCTCATTAAATTTAAAATAAATAAATAAATAGATTTCCAGAAGTCCCTGGTCCTCAACTTTGATCATGTACCTATCTAGAAGTGAAATCTGAGGGGTTATATTATACCAGAAATTCAAAACCCACTAAAGTTCAGACTAAAACCAATTATTCTGGAATTAACTTATTGATGCAGCTCACATGTGAAGATTTCTAGAAAACCCTGATATTCCTCTTAAATTACTATTTTCCTTCTTAGATATTTATATTTTATGGCTAGAGTTTGTCAAATAATTGAAATAAAACTGCAATCTCATGCCACATATCAATGCATAATAAAAACTTAACACATAAGTTAAACACCTGGAAAGTATGTTTTATCCCATCAGTAATACAGTAAGACTGCATCCTAAGAAAAAACACAGACAGTACAGGTGTGGCACTATGCCAAACTAGCCAAAAAGATCAGTACTAGTTTATCTAGTCTACTCTAGCAGTTGAAACTACTACTGATTCCCCTCAATAATTACCTTGTCCTGATGGGCAGTACTATACAAGAGAAGCTGTATTTGTTCTTACCCTAGATATAACATTTTATTTCTTAGTCCATCATGTTATGCATGCCTTAGTAAGATGAAATGTTTTGTAAAACATCATACTTTCAGAGATCACTGTAACTCAGAAGTGAGTTCTGCTTTTACAATTACAAAACCTACTAATGCAGCTTAATAGTTTACCACATTTATCACACTAGGTTAGAGCCCACACAGATAACTCCAACCATGTAATATATGAAATACAGAGAAAAACCACTTTATTCTACTGAATCCCAATTAATATATTTGATAAGACTGACTCCTTCCTACTTAAGCACTCATAAGTGCAATCTTAAGTAAATGCTCTCTTCATCTTAAGTTTTAATCACTTGTTTCAGTGTTCTTGGAGATGGAGCCCAAACAAATAGCAAACACAGACAATTCCTCTTTTATTCTAGACCTATGTTAAAATTTGGAAAAAATGCATGAACTGTAACAGAATATTTAATTCTTGAAATATTTTTTCTCTAACATTCAGTAATACACTGTAAGAAGTGGCAAAAATATAACCCAGATAGTTCTCAATTTAAAAATCTATTTCAAGTACCAACTTGATGTTCCATCCTTACAGCACAGCTTTCTTGAACTCAAGATTTCAGCCTACTTACAGCATGTAGCTCAGGACAGGGGGACACAGAGACTAAATGTTTAGCTCAGATACTAACTCAGAAGTTGCAGTAACATTTTACCTCCTCCTAGTTTTCAACAGAAATAGTTTTGGTGGGTTTGGGAATTATTTTTTTTTTTTGGGGGGGGGGGGGTGTTAGTCTGTTGCTTTAAGTCCACAAAGACAGATATTTAGAACTATTAAGATAATAAATTGTCATTTTAGAAATCAGTTCAATTAATTCAAGTATCAGAAGTGTAGCAGCTTGGCCTGGAAACTTTTAGGCCGCACAAGTAACCTTTCTCACAAGACTAATCAGTGGGACTACTCATGCAAACCAAGTTATTCACGTGGTAAATGTCTGCAGAACCAGACTCCAAATTAGCATTTTAGGGGCATACTGCTGCCCCAATGGATTATTCACAAATACAGAAAGAAAAATGTGGGTAGTTTTCAAATGATTGTTGTAAGCTTTTCCTATCCAGACAACTTTTGAATATTTTGCATTGTCCGAGAATGATCATAGCTGGCATCTCAACTACTAGACAAAGAAAAAATATTAGGAAAAATTGTGAGTAAAAACAATGTTCCTATAAGGCAAAAAGTATTTTTCCTTAATGAAAAGGTAACTGGCTTACTACATAATTGAGAGGAGACTATAATTTAGCCCTCAAAACCTATTTCGTATTTATGGTGTTCAAAGAACTGCAAGGAAATTTTAGCTTTAAGTAGTTTATAATAGAACAACCAGTTCTATTAGTTCAACAGTCTATAGCTGCTCTCTACAAATTTTATACTTCCCTCCAGATGATAGCTTGCAAAAACACTGAGAAACTTTGAGCAATGGCTTCAACGCTACAGAAAAAAAGTGCTTTGGGGCATAATTTACTACATTTAAAAAAAAAAAAGTAATTTTTTAAGCTGTGTGTAATAATAGCTGTTAGCTTTCAGAAAGTGGCAATTTTAGGTTATCTTCATCTTGCTTGCTTAAACTATTTCAGACTGCTATGAACACCACACCCAAAATGACAGCTTTGTAAATAAAGAAGAAGCAAGCATTTAAATACGCATTCTTATAAAGAATAATTTTCAAAGGTTTTATCTTTATTAAAAAGCAGTGGTCTGAAAATTCTTAAATGTTGTCAAAAATCTCCATACCTTGATCCCCTCTGGCTTTTTACCATGAAGCATACTGAAACCAAACACTGATACATCACTGGTCTATGTAAGAGGTTCAGACAACATAACCAGTCACATCCCAATCCCTTCTTTATAGGACCTATGTACTGAATGACCATGTACTTTTTAGAGACCCTACTCACAGGAACATGGGGTTATCATACAGGTTACTAGATTAAAGTCTTGCAGGTATTAAATACACGACAGACAAGATCATAACCAAAACAAGAGTCTGATACTGCTTCAGGATGTACAAGAAGATACAAGCTGCCCCCACTTACTGAAAAACAGGCTATATGTCTTGAGATTCAGTGGGTTGTTTCAGTGGACAGAGCACTGACAAACAATAAACCATGGGATTCAGCCATTCAAAGTACAGGCTTTCAAGAAAGTCATATTCATGGCAGACTTTCTAGCTCAGGCAGCATTGTACCAAATTGATTTGGACCAGAGCTACACCACAGACCTGAGAATTCAGACACAAGTACCTGAGATCATAACTGAGTATGGCAGTGTATACCTGTTGGACTGAAGACTTTTCAGAGAACCATCCAATTGGAGGCTTAGAGCAAAATCAATTTCAGCTTCAGCAGGGTCACTCCAACAACTGAAGTTTCCAGAAACCTAAAATTTATTGTATTAAATTGCTAGCTTCTATCTTGTTTTCCATCCCAGTTCCTATAGAGTAGGCACTACTATATGAACATTTATTGCCAACTGAACATTTTTACTCTAAAATTACACCAGAGCTGCTCTAGTAACAGTCACTTGTTAAGCAGTATTTATTAATTCCATTGCACTTCTACAGTTATAACAGGAATTTGTGACACACCAGTGCAAAGTATATTTGGTCTAAATAGCTTTATATACATACTGATACATATATATTTAATGTACTAGAGATTTATTATTTTTTTACTAAACTACAAGATATTTCTATCCATCTGACATATACATAGATTTAATCAAATAATATCTCAAGTAGCTCTCATTTGAAGAGAAGGTTGAGAGTTTCTTCTCGCAGAGATTAATTTTGCAAAGTACTTCAGCTTTCCTCTTAGACAGAATTGAGGATATTCAGTGTTTTTGAGCAATCAAACCTAAAATGAGTATTCACAACTAATAACTCACTGATGAGCCAAACAGTTCACTAGAAATCCAATTAAACGGTATAAAATGAAACAATTGTAACTAAAATTCTAGTTCAAAAACAAGCGAACAAAAAACAAACCAATCCCAAAGACAAAACAAACAACAAAAAAACCAAAACAAAAAACCCCACACAAATACAAAAGGACCGCTTCACCTAGTGAGATGGATTCACTTTTCTTTTGCCCAAAGAGAAGCTACTGTGAAAATCTGTTCTTCACATTAAAGACAGGACTGAACGACATGAAACACATTTTAAAATTCAGCTGGTATACATTAGCACAAGATATTTTGAAAAAATATATTACATGTAAGTACATCTTACAAACCAAATTGAGTTCATTTAAGTTGCAGTAAGGTTTGCTTATGCCTTCCACTGGCATGCTAAAAGGACTGCATCAGGTATTTTTTTTCACAGTAGCTTGGCACATTACACTTACAGTGGAAATGTAACATCCTACACGCACACATTGAAAGAAAACTACTAAAAAGCTTTAAAGTGCTTGTTATTTAAAAAATAAAATAAAATACTTGAAGGAAGAATCTACAAGTTTCCTGAGTAATCGTTTTGAATTTCAGAATCCCAAGGAGACAAATTGGCTGTCAGATAACAATGTGCCTTCATCAGATGGAGTTGGCAGTTGTAAACAAGAGGAATTTTCTCAGCTTTTCCTCACAAATATGAAATATTTGCTCTTAGCCAACAGCTGGGGTGGTTTAAAGACATCCTGCATATATATTCAAATTACAAGTCACCCACACATCTAACACTGACTGAATTCCAACAAATTAAGGAAATTGACAAGCACTGGAAAAGATGCAAAGTAATTCTGAAGACAAAACGGAGTCTAACTTTGTAGGTCTAAATGACTAAACTTTCAAATGCCATCATTTGCCTGCTGAAGGGTGAAAAAAAATTAACCACAAAAATAGCCATAATTCTCAGAAGTTCTCTTCAGAGTTAGTATCTTAAGTAACTGGGAAATATCTATTGTTTTCTGAAGACTTTACAGATTTACCAGGACAAAACCAAAGGAAAAAAACCAACAGAAAATCTAACAGCAAAATGCAAACACATTAGATAACTACAGTAACTACTAAAATTCTTTTTTTTCTAGTATTGCAGCTCTATACTTCAGAAATCTTAACATTAAGTAACTTTTCATAATTTTGACGCAAAATACTTTGCAATATTTTTAAGGAATCACATAGCAGGATCTTGCTTCAAGATCATCAAGAAAAACCTGTTTTAAAACTCAGTAAGTATTTGGGATCTCAGTGTCAAATTATATCCGTAGTGAAAGAACATTTCTTTTAATATTAATATTTCATGTATGTGTATGTACTTTCATAATATAAATTCTGTTTAATGTTTTAGCTAGACCCTATAGATCAAATTTAGGAATGTGTATATATTATTCTTATATATCCCTCAGCAGAAGAATCTGTACTATATCTCTATACTTTCTACAAAGTTTAAAGCACATTGTAAAAATATATAGCATTAAGCATTTTAATACAACTTCGAAAAAAAAAAGTTTATACATTTCTAAGAGCAATCAGACCCATTAAAATTTACTCAAACAAGGTTGCACCATGCAGTAACACTTTCCATTTTAAGGTCAAAAAGTTACTTTGGTTCATTTGAAAAAGTGAGGTAATTATCTCAAATCCATGATACTTTATTATAGAAATATCATAATTACACCAGCAGTTAATAGGTCTCCTGAAGAGCTTTGTCTATATGACCAACCAAACCATAGTGGTTTGTGGTTTTCTGTTGTTTTGGTTTGGGGTTTTTTTGTTTTAAACACAACAGCTGTGGATACCGAGCACAACTATAAGACAAAAAACAGACTTTTAAGCCAATGCTGCTTTTCAATGGATGAAAGGAGAAAGCAGCAAATGAGAAACTAAACAAGACTTTAAGAGGTATGCTTAAAGTAAAGGTGATATAACGAAAATGCAGCAACTAAAATGCCTAATAATGGAAACATTAAAGTTCTAGATGAGAATACAGTGGTACTCTTAGACTTCCCTAGATTCAAACAGTACTGAAACTGTATCAAGTAATCAGCATCTTGCCTTTAACAAATCAGATGTCCCAGGTTGTACAACACATATTAAAAATATTTTCATTTGAGGAAAGGCAACAAAATAAGGTGCACACTACATACATAAAGAGCTAAACCAGTTTGGGATCTACTCATTTTCTATATACTGCTGCTATATAGCAGGTGTTTGTGCTTCACTTCTTATCCCTGCTCCATCTTCTCCCCACAGTATTCAATCTTTTTTTTTTTTTAAGTCCAAATACAATTACTTTTTGAAAGCTATCAGTTCATATTTTTCCTAAGCCTTTACAAAATCTTTAATCATATAAAAACTAGATTATAATTTGAATACTTCTTTCATACTATGTAACAAGACAACACCTTACAACTAGCAGTTACTTCCAGTAACACATTGTATAAAACATCCAACATCTCCAAGGCTAACATCTAACACTGTACCTCTGAGAACAGACTATTTTAGATATATTCATATTTGAAAAAGTTCTTGTGCATTCAAAGGAAAATAATTTTAGTATTCAAGCCTTTTCCTACAAGACAACCACTGTTTATTGTTCAAGTTTGAACTGCTCATGAAAACTCCTCACCAGCCCAAGTTCCATAGAGATGGATTGAGAATTTCTTCTCATATGTCTCAATAAGAATAAATGTCCGAGTTTTTAAAAAAAAAATAAAAAATCAGGAACCCGAGTACCTTAACATATAAATTATTTGGTGGAAGAAAAGTTCATACACTTAGAAATAAAAATACTTACAGCCTTTCCAGTTCTTTTAAATCCTGGAATGCTCCTCTCTCAATAGTACTAATCTTGTTCTCCATGAGCTGACTGAAATATAGAAATTTTTAAACATAAAGTTTTAATAGCTCTGAGATAACTTGTTGAATTAGCAGTAGTCATTTAAAGTTAACCACATATTAATTAATAAAATACAACAGTTAGTCTAGAATGACATACAGTTTAACCTTCCAGACCTCTGTCACAAACACTTTACATGGCCTCATATACCCCTAATGAGAAAAAACTACCCTTTCTAGATTAGATATTACATTTGCTCAATTATTTTATAAGTCCCAAGTTTGAAAGTTACTCATATGTACAGATAATGTGCACACACACACACTTATCATTGCTCCTCGGCAAATGACTCCAGTTGAACACTATGAAAGCAGTCTCACTTCAGAATAACAAAAAAATATTTAACTGTAGTGTTTTTAAAAAATATTAATGAAAGACTGCACAGGTCATAACCTCAACAGTAGTTTTTGTAAAAAAAAAAAGACTACAACATAATACTGTTTCAGAGAGAAGCAGAAAAGGATTTTGCATGACTACTTGCTCAAGTGAAATAGCATTAAAAAATTAAGTAAATTCTGCAGAATTTTAAACTTGACATTAGATTTAATAAAAATAAATAATAACCTAAAGAATTCTAAAAGCTTCATAATGCTTGAAACAAAAGAATTTTACAAGAAACATTATAAACAAAAAACAAACAAACAAATCAAATCAGTCCTTTCTCAAATTCACTGTTTAAGTGTTTCCTTTTTGCCCAGAAACAATACAAAAGCAATAATCATGACATGGGACTTGCCTTTAAATTCAGTAAAGGAATAACTTTTTTCCTTTAATTCCTTCAGGTTGAGAGTATCCATTTTTCAGTGTGAACTATAATCTTCCTAACTATAAACTGAAGTCACTCCAACAGTTATTCAACCAATTTTAGCACCTCTTACTTATAACCTACATGCCAAATTAAATCTTGATGTTCTCTCATAACCTTAAGAAGGGATTAAAAAATTTTAAACAAATCTTATTTGTATCACCGCATAACATATGGGGGAGGGGCTGTAAGTTCAGATGCAATAGCACAATATTTAGTGATAACCCATCGAGCATATCAACTGAAAGGAACAAGTTCAGTGGTTTTCATAATAAACTGTAGTATCATCTCTAAAAGGTATCAGTGATAGAGGAGAAACTTACAGAACTCGAAGATGCCTTAGACCAGCAAAGTCGGTCTTGGTGATTCTTGTGATGTTATTTCCATTAAGATCCCTAAGAAGAATAATTTATAAGTAGTAAAATTAAAACACTAAAAAGTTAATTTTAAATTGCTTTGTTTTCATATGCACAGCATTTTGAGAAATTGGGGGATGTAAATGAACCCAGTGACCTATCCCTACAACTAACACTGTCTCAGTTCCTGACTTCTGAGTGACTGAACAAAGGTTTATCTTGGAAGTAGTAATTTCAAACTTTGTAATAAGATACCCTTGCAAAGTCAGTTTTGCCTGCCATTATAAAACTCACATTTATATTTAACAGTATAGAAGAGTCAAAACCTATCTGAAAGTGGTCATAATAGCATTTAGAGAACAACTGAAGCTATTATATATACGCTACAGCATTTATTTGGTTGCTACAAAAACTAAACAAGTGACTGAAATCAATACAACTTCCACCAGTTTTAAGCAACTTTCAGCTTTCTTAATATTGCTGCAAATGCAGAATAAGGCTTAATTTTCTATAGAAAACATTAGCTTTCTAACAAGCCTAAGACTGTTGGAGGGTGATGAGAAACATGATTGTGACAACTAAACTCTTCACTTGCTGCACAAGAAACTATACAAACTGCAGAGTGTATTCAGAAGCAACTGAAAACTCTATTTAGGCCCTAGCATTTCCATTCATACTTCAGCACTACTTACTCTTCTGGAGTTATATGCCCATTTTTTCAGAACATTTTGGAGATATAAACTTCACACAATTCCAATCACTACAAATAAAACCAGACTTGTCAACTGCTGAGGCAAGCCATTAGGAAGTGGTATTACATGGAAACTACCCTAACAATTACAGCTCATTCCCACCCTGGTTAGGAACAAAATGTATCTATTTTGCGTGTGTGTGTTTATACCACATGTAGCCAAGATGCTACTGTGAAGAAACCGCACACGTCTCAGCAAAAAATGTGTCCCTGATACACTTCCTGATGAAATTCATCACTCGAGATGTGTTCATAAGTCAACATTTAAATGACTTATTAGAGAGCAAGAAATAATGTGTTCACCTTTCCCACTCCCTAGACCCCTCTGAAGAAAGACTTACATGATAAACAACCGACCACATGCTTGCTGTCTCTCAAGACTAGAAAATACTCTAGCCAGAGGGTACACGAACAAGAAGCAGATGGGCGGAGGGATCACAGTTAAGGCACAACTGCGTGCCGTGTGAGTGGCAAAGAGGCTAAAAAACCCCAGCCTGCCCTCACCCAGAAACAAATGCGTGCTTGTGCCGGGGCAGAGTCCTGCCGGGCTGCAGTCTCACGCCAGGACAGCGGGCGGACAGCGCGGCCCTCGCCCGCAGCCCCGCGCGGAGTCACCGCGGTACCCGCGGCCGACGGGGCGGGATTAAGCGTTGCGCGTCCGCGGAACGCTGCCGCCCGCCCCGTGGCCTACCTGTACCCGCGGAGCGCCGCGGCCCGGCTCTAGCCCAGCGCCTCGGGAAAAGAAAGCTGCAATAGCGAAGTTTGTCGGGAAAAGGGCGCCGGCTCGAGGAGAGGCCGCTCCGCCGCCGCCTCGGAGCGCCCCCCGGGCCGCGGTGGTGTCCGCCCCGCCGCCTCCCCTCAGGGAACCGCGCTTCTCAGCGCGGCTCCCCAGGATGAAAGACAACGGCTGGAAGCGGCGTCCACCTCTCCCGCCCACCTCTCTCCGCGCATCGTCGGCGGCGAAGGAAGGGAACAGAACCCTCCCAAAGGGCGTCGAGACCCCAGACCGGCCGGGATCCAGGGGCCACCTCTGCCAAGCCAGCCGGCGGGAGCCCTGACGGGACCCTAGGGGCGCTTGCCGGGTTACTTACAGCCTCGCGGTGTTGCGGGGGATGTTCCTCGGGACGCCGCGAAGCGCCAGCCCGTGACAGTCCACGGTGCTCCCCGAGCAGGAACACTGAGCAGGGCACGGCTGCGGCGCCACCTCGCCCGCCATCGCCAGCAGCAGCCCTAGGGACAGGGTGAGCTTCCCCCAGCCGCACATCATCACCGTCCGCTGCCGCCCGGCCGGGGCCCGCCGGCCTCGGCCCCGGGGAGGCGCGGGGCGCACCGCCCTCCTCCTCGCTGCGGGGAGCGCTCCGGCAACTTTCAGGGTGCAGGGAAAGCGAAGTCTTTTCTATCCAAAGCCGAGCCAAGAAAACAACCCCGGCAAAGTGAGGTGGGTGGCAGCGATCCGCGATGAAGGCAACTTCGCTGGGAGGGGGGGGCCGGCCCGGGCCCTCCTCCCTCGCTAGCCCGTCGGGTGGTGGGGAGAGAGGCGCCACTTGAGTCTCGTCTTCACACGCTC
>JANHGL010005461.1:0-23964 GCA_024611195.1 Ceyx melanurus | reverse complement strand
CCCGCACGCACCGCGCGCACACACCCGCACACACCCCGCACACACCCCACAGCCCTCGCAACACCTCTGCCGTCACCCCTACCTCCCTCGCACCCCCCTCTACGTACCCCACCTACACCTCACACCCACCAACGCACCTCTACACCTTCCATAATACCCACCTACAGGAGCCTGTACCCCAGGTTACACCAACCACAGTTTGGCTCCTCCATAGTCCCAGACAAGCCCTGGACCTGTCCCAGTCCCTCCAACTCATCTGCACATAGGGCTGGGGGGTGAGTGGTGCCTGAAAACCCTGAGCAGGAGCCTGGAGGGTCAGGAGGGCAAAAACACTTTGCAAAACCCACACGGCCCAGGCTAGCACCTGGCTTCTCTTTTGGGCCCAGTAAACATGTAATGTCTGGGAGTGCCTCCTGTACAACCCTTTCCAGCTCACACCCCACACTAGCAGCTCATGGGGCAACTGGCAGTAAGTCACCATCCCACTTCTTACAGAGACTGAGGCCCAGGGAGGTGGCCAGGCAGTCCTAGGACAAAGCCAGGTGAAAGCCTCACTCAGGCCCAGGGCACCCTGCACTGCTCTGACCACTCATCTGCAGGTGCCAAGCAACTCGGCTGCGAGGGACACAAGGGGACCAGACTCCCTGAGCGGTCCCCAAATGTGAGTTTGCAGGGAAAGAACAGACGTGAAAGCACATGGGCATTACTTGTGATGAGACATCCAAGGATGGGAAGCATCCAGTGCATTGATGGCAGCTCTTAAGAGGATGGAAACTTGGCTCCATAAAAAATTATCTACCATCTGTGAAAGTCTAAGTGAGAACAAAAGGTACAGAATATAATCCCTAGATGATCCCTTAGGAAAGACTCGGAGCACAGAAAGTTAGTACTCCCTTTAAAACAAACAAAGTGATAGATTTACTGTAATCTGTTTCACAAATGGTCAAATAGACTACAGAATTTAAATCAATCCAGGAAAACAAAAGAAAACAGCTGAAATCACAAGTGACACCCTTCTTCCATTATTCTGAAATGCTTTAGAAACTGACAGCTCACTGCATGATTTTGAATCCAAACGAGCATTGGTTTGTTATGTCAGTTATTGATTTTCTTCCTCTGGATAAAAGAAAATCCCTATTCAAACAGAAGGGAAATGGTAACTTGGAGCCTGATCCAAAGCCCATTTACATCAACAGAAGTGCTGTAAATGAATGACTGATGTTGGGGGAAAAAAAACCCCAACCAAACACAAGGGAAAGGTAAAACATTAGAAATGGCACAGCAGAGAAGGAAAACATCTTTGCAGCCTCATTAAGAGACTATGTCAATAGAATTCAGCTTTTAGATGCCTGTTCTAAGCACAGAGAGTTATTAAAACCAACTTTATATGTTATTTCTTTAATCCAAATTGCTGAATATTGGTGAAAACAAATAACACCTCTCCTTACAACATTTGTCCCAGTATTAAAGCAGATCCTGCTGCATTACATGTTACCAGGTGACTTTGGGTCTGTGAGATTCTCAGGGCAGTAAAACCTGCTGGCAACTGCTCAATAACCAATAAAGACCCTGCTGGTTTCTATCCACAGCTATTCCTCAGGATCAGAAACTGAACAGGAAAATTAAAAAAAAGAAGCAGGGGAAAGAGATTTTTGCTGTTTTAAATTGCTGTGTGTAAAAAGCCTTTCTTCCCTAGAGGTCTTCCCTTGGTTGACCTGCTTCCTGCCATTTTATTTCTGTCCACAGGAAGAGGACCATCAATAACAGCAATAGGGAAGCCCTCCTGCCTCCCCTAAATCAGCACAAGATCCTGCCCATGTTCAGAAACCAGGATACCACAAGGCTGGGTGACAAGTGTGACTAAATCATTCACCACTGAGTATCTTCCAACATCCCCGACTGCCAGCTGGCAGTGCTCCTCCGCAAGTTGGTGCTGCTGAAGAACTACATGGCAAGGACATTGCAATGCTGAGGAGATAGCACCAACTGGCTCTAGCTTATAAACCTCACAAAAGGGAGATTTGATGGTTTTAGCTATATGATGACATTTAAAAAAAAAAAAAAAAAAAAAAAGAAAAAAAAGGAGGGAGATGAGGTTAGGAAAGACTGGGTCAAAAAATCAGATCTGAATCATAGAATGGCCTAGGTTGGAAGGGACCTCAGAGATCATCTAGTCCAACCCCCCTGCCATGGGCAGGGATGCCTCTCAACTAAATCAAGCTACTCAAGGCACTGTCCAGCTTGGCCTTGAACACCTCCAGGAAGGGTGAATAACATCAAGAAGATAATACATTATGATAATACATGATGAATAACATCAAGAAGATAAAACTCAGTTCAAAGAGGCCATTTAAAGAAAAATGGTCATCCTGAGTTGATGATTACAGAAGTTTAAAACCAGATTGGACCATTGGGCTTTCTAACCTAGTACTTTAAATAAACTGTAGGGCTTATCTGTATTAAATCTTGTTTCTGGTCTGTAATTTTTTTTATTTTTTTTTTTAGTGTACCAATCTTGAGTTAAAAATCAAGGCTGATCTGTGGAATGTTCCAATGACTGCTTATAACCATTAAAAAAAAAAGTTATAACTCTGCCTGTTTTTAAAATATTGGTTAGTCCTTCATTGACTTCTAGGTGTTTTTATTATGAATTTGTCTATGTAAATCCTGAACTTACATTGAACTTTTCCTCATTAGTTTGTAGTTTTAATGTTGTGATGATAAAGACATCTATCTAGATAGCACTCCCTTAGTCTCTTTATGTAAAGCATATTTTCCATCCCTTCAACCATTCCCATTAAATCTTTATACTCCTTGAACTGTGAACCATAGCTGCATCAGATATTTTTTCAGCAGAGATCAGGCCAGTGCTAGATTGATGGTACAGCACATTTCTGTTCTTGCTGGGACCCAGTGTTTCACCAGCCAAGGCTTTAAGTTGGTCCCCTTACCATAGGCTCCCTGGAGTGCAGCAAAGTACCCACACTGACTTCTACACCTCATCTCCCTCAAGCTCTCAACAAAAATGTCTCTCTTTAAGTCAGCTTATGATATCCAGCATAGCTAATGACCTTTATCCCTAGATATATAGCCCTACTTTACTGAAAGACACTTCATTTACCTGCATGCAGCTTTCCAAACAAGCCACATCACTCAGCACTCTTTTATAGTTTATTACTTTCTTCTTTAACATACTGACTTGATCAGTAATTAATTTACATTGATGTACTGGATTTAGCAAGATCTTACAGAGATCATTTCTTGGCCCCAGTCCTCTGGAACCTCTCCAGAAACAATCAACTTCAGCAATGATTCCCACTTCATAATTACATTTAAGAACCTAGGATTTAATCAGTTTTTAGTCTGTTTCATAAGGGCCATTTTGATTCTGTATCCAATTTATTCACCAACATGTTATGCAATATCAAGGGTCTCCCAAATTACAGCAGTCGTAGACATGATGGATCAAAAAACCTGCTTTTTTTTTTTCCCAACTTCATCAGTTGTTCCAGTAAAAGTGACTATGGTTCCCCATTAATTTTGGTTCATCTCACAGAAGGTGAATAAACAACACTATCAGTTTTACCAGTAAAAGCTACAACAGTGTTTAAAAAAATGATATAAAATCAGTTTAACAACTCCAGTTCCCAAATTGATTGCTGGCTACATGTTTCAAAACCCTTTAAATGCTACAATTATTTTACAACAAGTAGCTGGCATTTAGTGTGAGGTCAACAAAGTACTAACACAGGAGGGGTTTCCTTCCCTGGGGTGGTACCATGCCAAAAATGACCAATATGTCAGAGAAAGTTGTAAGAACTCATTTCCTCACAGTGAAAATCAACTGAATCCTAAACACATTGCTTTCAATCTTTAATCCTTCACCCTAGCAGATGCCCAAGCAGTAGCTTTCTGAAAAGCTGGAAACAGAACATTGCAAAAAATCAGTTTTCACATTATAAGACCATGATATACACAACAATCCTTCTGCACAAGTCTAAGCCTCCCTTAAACCTATTTTTCTGAAGCTATGAAGTGAGCATACAGCTATGCTTTAAGTGAACTCGGGAGCAGTCTCAAAGATATTACCTATATTTAGAAGCAACGTAAGTGGGACTAAAAATGCGTAAGAAGAGATTTTAAGTTGAAAGACCTGGATGCATAGTTAAAAAGCCCACAGCTGGAAGAAAGTGAAACAGCATTGTTTGACTATCTTGTTTAAAAGTTATTAGGGCAGGGAACAAACAGACCTATTTAAAGAAAACCAAGAACTAGAGCCACAATCGAGAATGCCAGACAACCTGTGTAATTAAAAGAATAGAGTGAAATTCTATCAGGAAAGGCCATGGCAGTTGAGTAGACCAACTCAATGCTATGAGTTGGCCCACATCAGCTACAAGATAGAATTCACTTCAGAAAGAAAACAGAGTAAGGACTCTAAAGATATGTCTATCAGCCTTGCTGTGGATCATCTTACGACAGTCTATAAGAGCAAGCTTTAAACTGGGTTGTTTAGATGCTGAGCAGCACAGCTATGAAGAACGCAAAGCAGAAGCCACAGTAAATGAGTTCAAAGAAATCACAGCTACCATTGATCCACTTCAGGCTGATTGCCAAATCAGCCATGACTGTCATAAAGATGGTTTTCATAAAAAAATACCTGGGCCATTTGAGCACAAAAGTGAAAAGCTGGATGTATGAGTTAGCAAACTCACGAAGCCAGCAAAACCAGTGTTTCTATGCTGAGGTTCTAGATTAAAGAGCCTGGGATACAATTACCTTAAATGATCATGGACCTGATGAAGCAGGTCCAGAGGCGGGAGAAAGATGATCAGCAGGCTGAAACACCTCTGCTGCAAGGACAGGCTGAAGGAGATGGGGTTGTTCAGCCTGGAGAAGAGAAGGCTCTGGGGAGACCTTATAGCCACCTTCCAGTCCCTGAAGGGGGCTACAGAAAGGCTGGAGAGGGGCTGTTTCCTGTAGTGAAAGGCTGAGGGCTAATGGGTTTAAATTAGAGTAGATTTAGACTGGATATCAGGAAGATGTTCTTGACCTTGAGGGTGGTAGAACAGTGGAACCAGCAAGGTGGTTGAAGCCCTGTCCCTGCAGATACTCTAGGTGAGGTTGGTCAAGGCTCTGAGGAGCCTGGTCTAGTTGAGGGTGTCCCTGCTCACTGCAGGGAGGCTGAAATAGATGATCTTTAGAGGCCCCTTCCAGCCCTAAACATTCTATGATTCTATGACTTCAGGATCATTCGCCCTATTTAAAAATACTCATGTGATTATTTTCATTACTTCATAGTGTCAGAGTATTTTAACAAGTGTTAACAATGGCAGTGTTGTTTACAGGCACATGGCTTCTAATCTGCTATATGTTAAATGCTGTTTGTGAAGAGAAAAGTCTACAGCAGGAACCATCTTGCATCCATGATATTTGTATCCAGGAAGGTTGTCACAGGAATTAAGAACTACAATGAAATATTTCATGCCCTGGCTGTGTAAGAATGCATGGATCTTTCAAGCTTAAAGGACACTTGAAAAACTGGAAGCCTAATCCACAGTTTCTAGTTACTTAGACTTGAAGATGCAGGCAGAATCCTCTCAACACAGGTTTGACTATCAAGTGTCACACTGCAAAGTATTGGAGTGAACAAAGTATGTGCTAATAGCGACATGATAATACAAATAGTGAAAAAGAGGAGTATAAGAATTGGTTTTCAGCTCTATTGACGGCAGGTCAGCTGAGCTGAAAAAAACAGGATGGGAGAAGGAAAGTTGTAATTTCCTCCCCAAGTAGTTTTGTTTTTCTTACATTTATTACCTCCAGATAATAAAGGAACAGCAGAAGGGCTGGTAAGCAACAGGGTATCTGACAGGCAGAGTGTGAAAAGTGGTGATACAGTGAAAACCATTTCCCATGTTTACATGACAAGAAATGGACAGGGAGAAACAATTTACATGTAAAATACATGTTCATAACCCCAAAAAATAAAGCACTTGAAGAGAGTGTTTAAATGAGCATTTGAATATGCTTCATTTTAGGTCCATGCTGAAATCCTCATGGATTTCACTGGAACTACAACACTTAGGTGTGTGCTAAATGGGAATATGATTACCCACGTGCTGGACTAATTTCCTGACGCTTAGTCACTGCTTAATATCCATGTAGACAAATGTTCAGCTGAGGCAGGCACAGCAGAGAGGTACTATTATCTAACAAGAGGATGTGGTTCATTTATATGGGAAGGACATGCTTGTCACATTTACCAGCCTTGTTTGGGTTTTATGCTACTGAGTTCTTAGCTGAAGTCTGAGACTTTCTGGAGGTCTGTGCAAATGATACTAGAGAATAAGAATTGCTCAGCAGAGTCAGTGTGGAGCAGAGGGTCTCAGTGACATTTTAGAAGGTAACTGTGAGTGAAATAAAGCTCCTAAGTCAGATCTGGAAATACTAGTATAAAAAAACAAAACAACTCCCATGAATTACTAACAAATCTAACTGTTTGACTTGGGAAGCTCCCAACTGTGTCCAAGAGAATTACAGAAAGGCTCAGGGAAGGTGGAGGAGAGCAGTAATTACACATCATTCAACTTTGAGCCCTTGCAATTGTTTGTGTCTTCGTTAAAGATAAATGAATGACAACATACAGGTGGGGCACAACTAATGAAGAGCTCTTCAACTTTGGTGGAGCATTAATTGTAACTGTTTGGCTGAAATGGGACAAAACAGCCATCCACCAAAAATGCAGTGTATTACAATACTGAAAATAAACATTTCAAGATTTCATTGCAGAAATAACCTTTTGATGGAACTTAGAAAATATCTGTATTTTCCAATTCCTATAAAAGCCTTGCAGCTTTTATAGTAGAGGCAAAGACAGGAAAAACATCACCATTTTTGCAGGTTGCTTCAATCACTTTTCTCATAATTCACCCACTAAGCACTGCGAGAGTTAAGTAGCTTGGTACATGTCTGAGGTGAATTTGACTATGTTCTATCTTATACCAATTTCACAAGCCTACAGTTCACCTCCTTTTTTGGAAAAGGCTGTAGCCCAGCAGTTTTTCCTTCATGTCATCATGAATTTTTAAAAAAAGTCTTAATCATCACTATAAAAAAAAAACAAACAACAAAAAAAAAACACCCCCCTCAAATAGCATAGTTAAAGCATCATGCCAGAATAGCAATATTGTTAATAGCTATTTGTCCTTAATTTATCATTTCCTTCAGGATCTCTGCACAGCTCCCTGTAGATTTTGTCACATTCAGTTGTCTCCTTCACAGGATCTGTCTCAAAATCTTTCCCCTTACAAACAGTGACCTTCTAACAGACACTCCTGGTTCAGAAGTGTAGGAACTGGAATGCTGGCACAGAATGAAACTGGTGCACAAAGATCTGAGGATGCTGCAGACAGTCCTCTGTGCATTAGAAGACTCAGTGTGTCACATCTTGATGTGGTGACACTGAGTGCAGCTGCCACCACCCACCAGCCCATCTCTCTGTCACCAATCTTACCACAAAGCTGTTTGCTAGAAGCCAGAGCTGGCACAAAGTAGGGAGGTCAGCAATGAGAAAGGCTCAGGGAAAAATGAAAACTTGAATTTTCCCCTCCATCTCACTTACACCTTGTACAATGATTACTAGGACTGCATAATGAAATCTTATTCCTTCCTGAGGTTCGAAAGCGCTGTGTTGTAGACAACAACAATAAACAGCCTTTTGTAAAGAGAAATGGAGGATTTTCTGAAAGGCAGACCAAACAAAGCCTACAGAAATTCAGTGGGAGATGGATGACAAAACCTACCTACCTCTTCTTTGAAATTCTCCCCTGGCAGAAATAATTTGTCTGGATTTTTGGCATGAAAACAAACACATCTATTCTTACACCTTCTTCTTTGTAGTGCTGTCCTTTTCCAAATAATTTTGAAGTATATATACACACACTGTCACACTAGACAGTATCATGGCTTCCTAAGCAATTCACCAAAAAGCCACTACACATTTATAATTACAAAAAGGAAAAAGTAAATTCTGACAGTTTATGAAAATAAAAGGAAAAAAAGAGCAAATAAATATTTAGGGTTTAAACTAAACTGCTGTCACATCATCATTCGTTTCATAAAGAAATGCATTACCTGTTACTACTTCTGTTGTAAGATATAGAATCTATGATTCTGTAACTAAAATGATCATCACAAATTGTGTGGAGGCTCTGCTCAAGAGCTCACTTCTAAGCCACTACAAAGACATGGTGTTTTGATGCATCCTAGTTTTTCTTGTAGAAAATAAAGATGACGCAAGGAGTAGATGTCCAAGTCTCAATAAACATCTTGGTATGGCAAAAGGGACATATTTATTTTGGGTTTTATTTAGGTTATTTTATTTATATTTGGGGTTTTTCTTTTAGGTTTCACTTTTACTTAGCTACACAATCGGATTTTAAGGATTTTCCATCAGAACTACCATGATGGCTTCAAAGTGAGGAGGAGGCTTCAAGAGACTTCTCAGTAATTTGCTTGCACTTTGCAACATGTCTCAATGGGAGCAGGGCTGCATCAGCATCTAAAGGGTAGACTTAGGTTTTCACAAAGTTTCTTCAGAGAAGAGAGTACAACAACATAAAAGAAAGAAGACAGGGTGACATAAGTTTTAAATTAACAGTTTCAAATTAAAGACAAAGAAATATTGATGGGAAAAGAAACAAAAGGTCTGGTCTTTACCATGTATCTCACCCAGTATATATGATAGGACACTGATCTCGCTGGAACCATGATCCCTATTTTTAAAACATCAAAAAAGAAAAACCATATGGCTCTCCAAATGTGCGTATCTGTTTTGCCCAAACATTTATTTTGGAAGATTCTCTTAGCCGTATCCTGATCAAGTTACTATCAGAAGCCACCTCTTTGAACCATAGGGTTGGCTTGCATGAAGAAATGAAGCAACAGGATTACCAACATTGTGAAGGGCATCACGGGACAAAAACAATCAGTGGGAAATGTATTGATTCTATCTTCTTATGGAAGTGCATAATATAGAACAGTCCAAATAATTTTGTCTATTAAAGGGTCACAGTAATGCATTGGAGGTATTGAATAACTGTTTGCATTACCCAGAAATACAATAACAAAAAATAAATATGAAGAGCAGAAAAAAATCAACACAGGAAAAGGGCAAGAAAAGCTTGCAGTGTTCTATTTACAGTGCAGCAATCATGGATCTTACCAAATCATGCTCTTGTATTTTTGTATCGACTCCTCTGTATGGTTATGGCTGAAATGTGGGACAAAGTACATCATATATGCAATTGATACAGGCTACATGACATCAAGCACTGAATAAAGGATTATTTTTTTTTTAATAAGGAATAGATGGTCAACTTACTCAAGAAGTTGGGGGTGGGGGGGAGAAGAAAAATAAATAAATGTTTTAATTCACTATCCAGCATCAAAAGGCTAAAAATGGTCAGAATTCAGATGTACTCCCTCCTGCTAAGTAGCATTATCAGCATTCAGCCTCTAACTGGTATAAGACAGGAGAAAAGAAGCAAGGTGAGAAGGCTTCTCCTGGTCAGCCTCTGCCCACCGCTTTCTGTGGGATATAAGCCATACCTGCAAATCCAAGCTGGTGCTGAGCAGAAGCTCTAACTACGTCTCAAGGCATTTTTGATGTCCAAGTTCAACTCTAACATGGAATTTCCAAGGAGTCCAGTAAAGCAATAAGCATTGTAAAGCCTGAAAAATTAAAATTGAGTTATTTCGGGAGATATTTTATCACTAGGTGGCATTGCTCTAAATCTTTCAGCACCTCTCTTCTAAGCTCTTTACCGTATGAGTAATATTCTACCCACTGGCGAAACATGTTTCGTTGACTTGGTGCCAGTCACATTGCTCAGTGTGCCACACTTGAACGAATCTGAATCTATCTGGCAAGAGATTTTATTCTAACTTTGGCCTCAACCCTTCTGTTACTGCTATAGAAATAAACATTGTCCATAAGTAAATGTTCAGTTACCCCAACCCAGAGCCTCAGACTACTCAGAAGTGTTTAGAAAAACAACTTTAGACCCCTCTGATGGCTTCCCCCCCTTGCCCAATTCAGCTTCACAAATCTTTCCATCAAGGACAGAATGGTTGGTTACAGATCATGTTCACGTGTTGGATGACAGCTGTAAAGTTAGAGCTTTTTGCCAACTCACTGCACCACTGGGCTGACTCATTGGCCCATGGAATTAGAAAAAAAGTGTAAAAATTATTTTCAATTTAGTTTGTTCTTTTGTTTGGTTGGTTTGTTGTTGTTTTGTTTTGTTTTTAACTTGAACTGTTGAACTGTCTGTGAGAGCCATGAATTAAAATGAAAATCTGACAGCATGAAATAGAGGAATAAAAAAGCATGAACATTTATATTGCCTCTAAATGTGAAAAAAGTTCAACAGTATAGAACTGACACAAAAACTCAAACATCCATTTTGAAACAACCTAGGCAAAATGTGTCCCCAATTCAGTTTTGGAAACTACAGCAATCTTATTCTGACTCTGGTAACTAAATCCTGTGTGTTGTATCTAAAGCTTAAGACCCAATGTTCAATGGTAATATATCTCAAAGAGGATTTGAAGCTTCAAGAACGCAAAGTTTAGCTGTGTCTAGAAATGCAACCCTGAAATCCCCTGGCCTATAACCACCTAAAGCACAGCAAAAAGACTGTTTATGCACTTCACCGTCACAGGGTAATAAATATAGCTATGTCTTCAGAAAGGGACTAGAGACTAGAACTCCCCACATTTAGCTGAGGATGCCAGGCACCAGCTAAAAAAAATCATGATTCTTCCATATCTACATTTTTAAGAGATAAAAAATGAGGACATTCAGCCCCTCACTCAAAAAATCCCTGCATGTTTTGTGTCTGAATAGTTACAGCCTCGATGCTCAGCTAGATTTTTTAGTTCCTTTCCAAGACTTTTCTTCAATAGAATGTACTCTATAGCCTGGATGGCACTGTCTGCTTTACTGAATTGACAGCTGATTTGTATTTGCCTCCGTTTCAACAAATCAGCTTCATTAAGCCAGCAGAAATGACCTTTCCCATTTTCCTGAATTCAGTTCAAAGCCAAGAGGTCAGAACAGCTCTATGACCAGCAACGTTCATGTTCAACAGATTTTATCCTAGGAATGAGATTATTTTAACAGTCACATCACTCAGTTTTAGAAGAAATATAGGCTATTCCAGCTCCTTTTAAACCAATTCAGGGAAAAGACAGAGTGCTTTTCAGTAGAGGAAATCAAGACAGTCAAAAAACCAAATAGTAATTTTCACTTTGGAACATTTGCATGAAAGATTATGAGGAAATGAAAAACTCCACATTTGCTCCCTCCAGCAGCAACTGACTGGTGTCTACAGGGAGTCTAAACTTCTTGGCAGAGAAAAAAAGCTTTTCCTTCTCAAGAACAGACCATTCTTAGAGTCATTTATCCCCTGCCTTCCCCTCCTACCTGTTTAAAGTCTGGCATTTCTCTGCTCAGGAAGCAGTTCTGTTTGTCTCTGTAGCATCCCTTGTGAGAGTCTCCACAGGGCTGAGCACTGAAACTGAAGGTCACCAGGAAATCAAAGCAGGAGTGGGCAGTGAGCTGATGCTCACAACCCTGGGAGAGAACATCTTTGTGGCTACAGACATAGGGGCTCAATGCAGTTTTCTTGACCTCTGAGGATTTGGCTAAGATGTCAGATCTGAATTTATTTTAGTGGAAGTACAAAGTAAATTCTGGCAAATACTACAATGGAGAATGCCTTCAGGAAAGATAACTTCATAGGAACTACTCACTCCTATCTAAAGGAAATTGTATCTTTAAATCAGTATTCGCTGCAAGGTTAAAGTGAAAGAGCTTCTGAGATTGAAGTATTTTTTAGCTATCATTCTGCTGATAGACCTTGGCAACTATTAGTTACCTAACATTTCTGGCAAAAGCAGGGTCCCTCTTTAGTAAAGAATTTGATGAGCTGCGCTGGGAATATTTGGAATAATGTGAACAATTCTGGTCACTTAAATTCAAGAAAGATTGACACTGCTGCAGGTATTAGAAAACCCAGTGAAGACAAGTCATAGGAACAAAATGTCAGCCCAAAGGCTGCAAAGTCCAGCTGGGATTTTTCACCCAAAGCAGCAGAAGATAAGGGATAAAGCTGCTCTGAAAAACATGAATCACAAAACACACATCTAGGTGAAAGCATGGACAAGGAAGGGACAGTTAAGACCAGATGCAGTATTGTGATGAGAACAAATGGGTATTAATAATCCACACTGAGAACTGAAAGATAAAACATTTAAATAAAAGCATTAAAGGAGTGAGATTCTATAGCTGGGAAATAGGTTTGAAGATATAGTTTGCTAAGCTTATGGAAAAGGCTGTGATGTGGCTCGTTCAACAATAATGGAATGGAATTGCTCACATGGTAAAACATTTCCAGTTTTTTGTACCAATGCCTCCTGAAATAAGAAAATAAAATAGAAAGGGTAAGGCTCATTTAAGGCACTATTTTATTTTTTTTTCCCCAAGAAACACATGAAATAATCCACAGAAGTTTCATTTTTCCTTGTGGATTTTCAAAAAACTTGTTAAATATTATTTTTCCCCTATTACAGTTAAAACATCTGCTGTGACTTCACAGAGCAGAAAGGCAAAAAGAGCTAAGACTAAGCATTTTGTCAAAGGGTGACAGGTTTCTGAAAAGTCTAAAAGCTTCACAGTCAACAGGTAAGTTACAAGCCTGTGATAGGTAATAACAACAACTCTATCTGGATGAGATGGGGTAACGGAAGGGACAGATTCAAAACCCACGTAGAACAGTGTGACAAACTGCTATGGGAAATAAGAAAAAGCGTGTATGAATGAAATGTTCTTCTCTTTGTCAGGGCAAACCCACTGCCTCCTGCTGTATCCCTTCTTTCCAGGTGACTTCCTCGTATGAGCTTGCCTTTTTGGAACAGCTGCCAGTGGCTTAAATATTCATATTCATATCTATTAATTCTAGTATTTGACACAGTATCTTGCAAAGCACCTAAAACAAGCTCTAAATAACAGCTAGTGTGGTCTCTGCACATCTGTAAGGGTTGGAATTCAGCACCTTTTCAGCACAGTACCATTACAGAACGCCTTTAAGCCTCTGCAGACAAATCCAACTGATGAACAGTTGTTGATTTACCACAGTTCCCTGGAACCACAGTAAGGTTCACCCTGCCTGCTAGATTCACCACAAAACTTCCAGAAAGGTGGCTTGAATTACATTAATATTTGTTCCAACATTAAAGTGTTGAGGTGTGAGATGCTTCCATCCCTTAAAATTAACTAAATCACTTCATTCTAGGAAAAGGCAAGGTACTACTACAGTCTCATCAGACAACACAACTCCTACGGAGGTCAACTGAAATTTCACCAGTGAAATGGAGCAGAAAATGTTGCAATTCTATAGTTTTGCTTTGGTAGTAAAAAAAAAAAAAGTCTACAGCAGACTGTGCCCCGAAGTGTGCTTTCCCACAAGCCTAAAGCTCCAGCAGGACTGTTTATGTGAACAGAATTTGGTACTAGCTGTTTTAGTATAAAGGTGTAAATTTACTACTCATAACCCTGTGTTATTGCTCCAACACTTATTTGCTTCTGGCTTCTAAACATTGCCATAAAACAAAAAGAACCTACAGCTATTTTGTGAAATGCAGAAAAGTGGCAGTCCTCACAGCTGCAGAGCTGTGAAGAGATGATGGCTGTTAGATATTTTCCTTCTGACTGTATTTTTGCAGGAGGAAATCAGTGTCAGTTTGCACAATCCAAGGGCACTTCCTTTAAGATGGCAATTGAACGCAGCTCTTGTTGGAAAACACACAGGAAAAATCCTCAGGAGAATAGAGCTTCTCCTCTAACAGAAGCTCTCCCAATCTCACAAAACCAACTAAGAGTCAGTTCCACAGCCCTTGGTGTTCTCAGGGTTTCTACCACTGCCCATTTGGAAACACTGTCTCTCTCTTCTGGCAGTCATCCCTCTCTCGTGCTGTTCCCTAAGGGAACACAACCAAAACTCAGGTGTCAGTCCTAGAAAGTCTTTCATCCAGTGTGGTTGTAGATTCTGAGCTCTTAATACTTTGCTAATTTGTTTCTCAAGACTACAGGGATCTCCCAGCTCTAACCACTTCTGCCTGACACTCTATGCTGCTTGTGTTTGAAGAGCTTCTAGAATACATTTCAGTAGCAGCTAAAGATGCCAGTGACACAGTACTGCTTAGCTCTTCCCTGGGTTGAGATAGCATCAATGACTGTTTTATCTAAGGATGTAATAAAAGGAGATGAAGGGCTTTTGAAATATGGCTTAGAATTTTAAAACAGAACTAACACAATGACAAATAAAAGTCATGCAATGGACCTTATTAAAAAAAAAATCCCAAACAAATTAATACATGCGGAGAGTTTTGTCTCAGCTACAATTTCAAGTACTTCCTAGAATCAGAGTCCCAAACACGCTAAGGTTCATAAGCAGCTTGTCTTTCAAGAAGACCAAGGATGCTGGTGAAAGCAGAAATTCTCTCTGCATTCTGAGATGGCTTCTATGAGCTAAGATGGTCTAACCAAGACATTTAATTTAAAAAACAGATCACATACTTCTACAGAGATGGAACAGTTGCACAAATGGACAGGCAAAGAATTTTTACCTGGAAACACATTATGTTCTTGTTTTAAGGGATCTTTCTGCCTAACAGTTTATTTATTTGCTTTTCTCCCCCAGAACTTTTGAGCACAGAGCAGGGTTTGAAAACCACTCTGTCCTAATGTTAATCATCAAGAAAAGCATCCATGGGCATGGGATAATATTCTGGCCAAAAATGTTAAAATCTCAATTTAGCGCCCCAAAACAGAGAATAAGCTTACTTCTGATTTTTGCTCCAAGATTCCTAGAATTAGTCATCCCAAGCACTACACTGCAATTAAACATGCAACTAAAACTCAGAGCTTTTACATACGTCTCAGGAGAGGTCCTATGAGTAAGAAAGCTGACTCCACAGTCCAATATGCCTGGGTGAGAGCCGAGACCAGTGGTGGCTCCACCACAGGCAAGAAATAACAACATTGCACTGTTAGTCACATCATGACATCTATCCCTGCTCATGTGAGAATGTTTAATGACATGAAAAATCATTGAAAAGGAAGCACAAAGAATTGGGCAAAGGAAACAAAGTGAACAATTTTGGTGGCTGTTAATATTTGATACTGTACAATTTGAGTCCTTGCACCCAGCAGGAGGTATTTGACATTTTCCTCTTCAGAGATTAGCACTTGCAGGTATTGATTTAAACTAGGATTTATACCATGACTATCATTTTTATGAAAGGCACAATGAGAGAGATTAGCAAGAAATTGCCAGGCACACCATCCTTAATCAGCTGCAAAGTGTCTTCATGCTATAACTGTAGGTTTGTCAGCAAAAGCAAAATGGACACAAGCAAGTGGGGGTAAGTAGGAAAAGAGCATTCAGCCTGACAGAATAAAAATAGTTACCATGAAAGGGTGCCATAAGAGAGCCTTTTCTTTTTAATCTGGAACAGATTTACAATTCATGTTACCTGTTTTTAAAAATGGTCTGGTTTTGATTATAATTAAAGTCCCTTCTCAAATACAAAGCTCTCCTCCTGCCTTTTACAGGGCATGGGTTCCACCTGAGCACATCAGAAGGCTGAGAGGACAACTTCTCATGACCCAATGTCCTAGTTTGAACAGATATTAAGTGTTAGCAATGCAAAACCAGAGGATTATAAGCAGACAAGATTTTTAATTTATATATATATATAAAGAGAGATAGATATTTGTATAGAATGCAAAACCAAACAACAATGTGAAACAGTAAACGTTGAAAACAGCAGAATAACAAACATAGGAACAAGAAGGGACAGCTTGAAATTTGATGGCTGCCCTTCAGATGGCTATGGGCTCTGAGCTGGGGGAAAGGGAGGGGGGTGAAATGAGAGGGGTTTGAATACTGACTCTGGTTCACTGGGCACGGGAAAAAATGGGGTTCTGGGGGAGAAAGTACGACTGAAGGATGACTTGAAAGCCTGTCTGCTATGGAAAGCAAGCCATGGAGCCAAAGAACTGGGAGAGCTGTCAATGTTGTGTAGGGATCATCATGGCTTTACATACACCATCTCAACTGGGCCTGCTGTTGCATCTCTGCAAACTGTCTGAAAGGAACCCCAAAGCTGTTTTTGTGTTTTTGTCAGCAGCTAGCTTTGGATCTACATTTCCTCTCATTGTGTGGTGAAGGGTTATGGAGGCAAGGCTGTGGGTGGGTACTTCTGTCAGAGAAGGTGAATATCATGAGAAAAAAAACAAACAAACATGGGCTGAGACAGACACTGAGCATTAGTGATTGCTTTAGAAGGCATTGGAGATGTGTGGGGCAGTCACAGTTTTCTGTCACCCCAAACAGCAATTTTGCACATGGGAGCAACAGTGACCACCTTGACTTTCCAGGCCCTGACCTAATAATAAGTAGGGGGAATATTTTGCTCTTTATCTACAGCCTACAGTTTGAGGAAACTGCATTCCTCCCCTGCACTCGGCCGGTAGGAAGTTCTCAAAGGAACAATGTTAAAATGCAGCACATTTCCATGGCCCAGTGGGGCCAATTTATGATGGCTGAGAATCTGACCTGAATTATGGTCTCACTTTTCTGCTACTCTATCTGTATTCATAAAGTTTTGCTATCAGAGACTTATTAAACCATAATATTATTCTGGCTTAGTGCCAAGGTTAGGCTAAGGGATGTCACGACATTAATGCTGGAGGTAATCAGCTCAGCAACTTTCAACTGTCAGTCACAGCTCTCAAACTATCCAGGCAATCATAAATGTTTTCAGATATGCTCATTGTGAATGCATTAAAAACAGTAGGCAGCAGATGTGAGTCTTACCTCTCTGTGTATACAATGGTTATAACAGAATTGCAATGATCCAATCAACCAGTCAGAAAATATTTTTTGTTCTTGCATAAACATCTTTTTTTTAAGCAGAGATACAAGCAGCTTAGAAAAAACTAAAAAAAAAATAAAAAAAGTTTTTGACATTAAATAAAATATAACTCAAAGTAATAAACTAGAATAAAATGAAAACTATTGCTGTGCCTAAGAAAAACAAAACTTGCCTGGAAATGGAGAAGTTATTGTTTATTTTAGCTGACATAACAGCTGCCTGACACCTGTGATTAGCTACACCACTTTGTTACTTCCTTGACAGCAGCATTGATTTAGAATTAAAAATCAAAACCCTCAAGCCATGAAAGTAAGAGTCTAACTGGGGAGGGGAAAAAGCTGAACTTCAAGGGAAGAAGTTGAATTCCAGGTTTGGTGCACAAAATTATTTAAAAAAAAAAAAAAAAAAGTTCCTCACAAAATAAAGATACCAGTAAAGTTTGGTTTGGGATTGTTGTGTCTGTCATTCCCCCTATAAATATCAACATGCAGTATTTCTAAAAGGAAATAATTCCTATTGAGCCAATGAAACAAAAAGCAGAACCAGACAGCATATTGAGCGACTACAGGAAACAACCAAAAGGATCCCAGGAAGAATTGTTTCGTGGGGCTCCCACGGTTTCCACTCTTTAACAGGCAATTACTTCAATCATGAACTCTCCCCAGCCAGAAAACTTCAACAGGTTTTGATCCTTGGACTTGGGCAAAATCTCTTCCAGAACTGGCAGTTATTTCCTAAAATGAGAGGTAGAAAGAGCTTCTCTCTACCTAAGCTTCCTTTCTTATACACATTCCTCCCAAGAGTGGATGACTGTACTTCAGTGTTTTACATTTCAGTTAGTGGTCCCCATCACCAGCTTTGGACACTCAGTGCAGTTTGATGAAAACATTCTTGTTTTCTGTTGACATGTACAACAGCTTTTAGTTAATATGCCCCCAGACCAGAGAAGCCATCGATGAAATATTAATTTGTTGTGCTGCCTGAATTACAGTTCCTGGCTGGGTAAACTGAAAGGTCCTCTGTCACAGGAATGGGTTTGTTAGACCTAATTGCGTGTATTACTCTTTCTGAGTCATCAAAACATTTGAGGTCTCTGTGTAACTTCAAAATATCTGAAGCAAGCATGAAAGGCTAACAAGAAAACCAAATGAAAAAGCTGAATGTTCTCTCACACTGCCCTGCATCATTAAAGAGAATTAGAGAATGAGCAGAACAGCCACAGAGTTAGTGACATGGGTATTGGGCAGGAATGACTACCCAGGGAGCTGCTGAAGCTGCTACCATTTTGGAATCTTGAGCAGCTTCCTCACTGTGGAAGAGCGAGTAATTAACTTCTGGCCTGCATGCTTCAGTCAGTTAAGAAAGGAGAGAGGGGAAAAGCAGAAAGTCGGTCAGACCTGAAATTGATGACAGTTGGGATATCTTGAGGGAGCTGATTCTAGCAGGAGGTCTTGAGGCAGAATACAGGGCTAGGGTTAAAGACAACAGGATTTTAGCCCTGCCTCTGACAATGCAGAGAAAAAGACATTTTACATCCCTGTTTCCTGTCCCTTTCTCTGCTTTATCAACTTAGATCATAATGTTCTCTGCAGATTTGAAGCCTGGACCTGAGCAAGACTAGGAAGTGCAGCTTGTTACAAATAAGCATTGTGTTATCAAATGACATTTGCCTGGGAGGCCACTTCACACACTGGGTCAGAGATACCATTCCTGCCACACTTCACATCAACAGCTATTCCACAGGTAGTGTCCTTTCTGGCTGCATTGGCCAAAAAAAGAGTTTCTTCAAACAAAATTATGAGACCGTTTTGAAAGCAAAACATTGATGTCCAAGTAGATTTTCCATTTAGGAAGTTCTTCTCCAAATAAGGCCTACGTAAGAACAAAAACCTCCTTCTGTAAAGCAGGATTTTTCATTTCTTCTTCAATACAAGCAGAAATGACTCAGCAAGATGGAGTGAAGAAAAAGACCAGCTCCTCAAGGTGTCTGTTGAAGCAGGCCCAATGCAGCCAGGCAGCAACCTGCAGTCCCTCAGATGAGTGCAAAATAGATTTAAAAACACTTTACCTCTCTCCTAAGGTTCCCCAAGGGGAAATAGAGCTCAGGAAACCATTTTATTTAATAAATAACCTTTATCCAGGAAACCTCACACTATCCGAGCCCATGCCTCACCTAACATAGTCTCCTAGAACGAAGATGAAAATTTTGCTCGTTTTGCTTTATATAGCCACTGGAAAGAGCTTGGATTTCTTTAAATATAATAAATCAAATATTTAAGACTTTTAAATCTTTAAGAAAAGGCCTCTGTTATGCAGATGCCAGTTAAGATGCATATTAGGTTATTGCAGGCATCTGTACCCATATCTGTGTCTTTGCATCAACCTCAAAATATACATCATTGGCACTTAGTTTTTTGAGAATGTTGATGCAAAGAGAAAGGGGCACATCTTGGTTTAACAGGAACATACCTGTGTTACACACATCATCAAAGCAATTGCACTTTGTATACAGAAAAGCCACAGGATAGTTGTTGGTGTGGAAAACAGTGGAAAGGTTCAACTCTATCCAGATCTGGTTGTTTTGAAAGTAGTTTTTGTTCCATGAGATACATAAATAAAGGTATTGACCCTTCACATTTTAGTGAGGGAAGAAATTAATCTGCATTGGAATTAGGGACTTGTGTAAAGATTAACTGACAAGGGTAGTTTAGAGAATTAATTTAATATCCATCTCCTCCTCTGGTCTTGTGTTTTTATTCCTGAGCCCATAAATGACAACTCCATTCCTACACTTGCCATGCTCTATCAGCTTTTAATTTATCTCCATTTATATCTTTTCACAAAACTTACCACATCTTTTAAATCTGGCTCATTTCCTGACACGATTCAAAATGCTAAGTCGATACATTTTGGGTAAAATTCAGTGGCACATTATTGCAGCTGGTTTCATAGCTATTAATCAACCTATTAATAATGATCTACTAAAGACATAGGCTGAAAAATATGCAAGTGTGTATTAAACAATTTACTGAGATCATTAATAATCTTGCAAGATTAATTAACTGACTAGCAGAATCAAAATCCATTCTGTTGCTCTCAACTCTAAGCCTAGATATACCAGAAGAGCAAGAAATATTAAATTTAAAGCTAACCTGATCTAGGCTTTGCTGTCCTTCCTGAAGGGCAAAGAATTCTGTGACATTTGGAAATGGCAACTAGTTACACCCCATGCATTTTTCAGTAGCATCCATTTCAAAGTGGTATCATTACATGAATGATCTCTGCTTGTGATGAGTCTGGTTTTTGTTTTGTTTTCTTTTTTTTCTTTGAAAATGACTGTATAATATAAAGCTGTAAACAGCATGTATTTATGAACCTGAGTATAAGCACGGTGCTATTTTCACAAGAAAACTGTCATTATAAAAACAGCCAGTATAGACCTCATGGTACTTATCTTCAGAAGACAATTGGTTTTATAGAGCAAATACCAGCAGCTGCATTATCAAATAACCTGAAGACTGTGCTGAATAAATAATAAAAAAATGTATCTGTGCGAGATGCAGGAGATAGAAAAAAATTAGTCTTTGGAGCACATCTTCAGAACATCAACTAATATACCTGACCAATGAAAATTCAAACTGAAGATCTTATTATAGTTGTATGTAACAGACAGCACTTGTTTTATGTGACCCGAAAGAACTAGAAGGCAGATCTTACTCTCTAGTTTCTAGAATCCGGTGTTTAGCCCAAGATACTTTAAAATACTACCCGAATTTCACGCATCAGATGTAGATTTATCTACAGAGAGAAAAGCATATTACTATAAATATACTGAAATTCAATCAAAATACAATACAATGTTCCCAACTGCATACATATTTATTAAACAACACAGAAAACTCTTTTCAATGCATCCTTTTCAAAAAGAGATTTCAGTTCCTTGCCCTTGTATTCAGTTCTATGAATACCATGAGTATTCAGTCTAAATTGTTGACCTTTATAAAAGTTTTGGGATCTGAAAAGCAGAATCTCACAAGATTAATAACTGATTATCTTGAGATATCTTGAGATAATCAAGATACTTAACAGAGACCTTGCTTCTTTGTTCAGTGTGAACTAATTTCTTCTGCCAGTGGTTCATTTTAGCCCGCTGGTAACTTGTTAGCCACCAATCCTTCTTAATTACTTCTAGCTAAAAACAAACAAAATGCTGATTTGCAATTAAACAAATTCATCTAACAAAGTTTCCATGAAATGAAATGTATTTATCCCTTTGTCTGCTAACTGAACCATTAGTGATGCTTTTTCCATAGACCGCAGAAGACTTGAGCTATTATTCTAAGCAAATTAATTCAGGACAAAAATAGAAATAGTCATTAAAAGATAATGCTACTGGATAATTCTTGCTTCCAGTTCTGTCTACATATAAGATCTTCATGATATTCCAATCAAGCTGAATTAAAACACTTCCCAAGTATAATTTTGTGCTATATAAGCTTGTCTCCTTAAAAATTGGGAAGGGGGAAAAAAACAGCCTGTGACTATTAACTAAAATAGTGCTAATTGCTTTGAGAGTCAAGCACACTGTAGTCTCACTTCCCTTGTTTTTACAAATAAAAGAAAATGGTAATCAGGTTTCAGTACATTTATCTGGAATCTCCAAAGCAGAAATTACAAGACATTAAGCTGGCCTTGCAGAAGTCTCTCGTGCCCCAAACACAGCAATGCTGCATGTAGTTCAAGGTGTCAGTGGTAGAGAGTGAGCCTTCTTATGTACAATAGCTGCCTAATAGGAGTGTTTTGACAACAGCACCTAAGGGATTATAAATAATGATCACCTCCAGGAAGATTTTTCTTACATCTCTCCCACTTAACCTCAAACTGATTATGAGACAGTGGTTTTCCAACCCTTAGTGACCCGAAACACTGCTCTTCACAAACAGGTTTTTCATTTGCTGGTTAAGAGAGCCTAGCACACAGTTACTCCTGTGTACTCAAAATGCAGTCTCTTTTTCTTTCCCTTGTAGGCATAGTGAGGTGGCTAAGACTCTCTGAAAGTATCCAGCATGGCAGTTTTCACATCGCTATAGAAAGTCCCATGCCTGTGCCAATGGAGTGGGTTCATCAACACCACTTGTGGTTCATGCCAGGAAGGTTTCTGTGTGAAGGGTTCCTGAGAACAATCACACAATGGCTATAGAGGAAAAGGCCCAACCTACCAATGGGCAGGACTGTCCTAAGCTGCAAAGATGGTCAAGGACATAATGAATTTCCACAAAACAACTTAAAGCCACAGTGTGACAAGTCACAAGTCTTTTTATTCCAAATTGCAGAAGAACGGATAAGCAACATGGCTTCCCCTGATTCTCATGACTATAGCAGACTACTTGCATGTGTTCTTCATGGGGGAAATTTGCTTCTGCAATGATGGTTTTATCAGGGAAGACAGGAGGTAGAGCAGAGCATCTGGCAGGGCAGTAAACCAGAGCTCTGAGTGAGCAGAAACACTTGATCCTCTCCTTCTAATTAGCAATAACACAAGAGTAACACAACATATGAACTTCTTCCAATCCTCTTTGTACTGTATCTGAAGTGTCCATGGCTGCCATTCTGTCTCAGGATTTTCCAGTTCTCTATTTTAAATATCACAGCTGAGCCAAGAGTTGGTGTCAGGAGAATGAATATGCACTCACCTGTAGAAGAGTAGCACTAACAGGTATTCTGTGCCTTTTCTCTCATCAAAACCATTTCTCATCTCACCACATAGCCCTCAGGGATAACATGACCTAGAAAACTGTCAGTTTCATAGCGAAATATTTTTAAATAAAATGCTCTGCCCAGATTCAACAAACTCATGATGAAATGGTGCAGAGTTGGCAGGTGCAGAGTGGTGAGCAATGTCCTATTTCTCAAGGACTTTAAGCACAGGCTATTATCCACGACTGAACTGGCTACTCTTAAGGTGATTTCAAGTTTACTTGCCTTCTTCAAAATCTGTGTTTATACTTGGCAATCCATCTGAAGAGTCTGAAAATTATGGGGAAGTAAATTACTCTCCATCAAAAACAGTGTCAGATGAAGAGTGGCAGGTTAAATGGTACCACACTCACTTCTGTTTGTTAAGCAAGACAACAGACATCAGAATGAACTGGAGCCAAAGGACTGAGGGTTTGTCAATACCAAGCTGATGGCAAATCAAAATGCGTATACACATACACAGATGGTTCTGAGTCAGTCTGGCCTTTCCTCTCTTTTCTCCTAATTTCTCTGGTCCAGGCAGGGTTTGGTCTAATTTTTCTGTCTGTTCCTTAGTCACAATGTAATTCCCCAGAGCTATGCTGAGCTAGGGTGTCTGAGGCTGTGTCATCTGCTGTTCGGGATATAAGATGTTTCTCCATGATCACACTGGTGATAATGTCACCTGTGATAACAGCATGATTAAATAGGTGCAACAGGGTGGTTTCCTGGAAAACTGTCTCTTCTCCACTCATGAAAGCAAAGCACTTGCTTCAGCCATTACATTCAAGAGGGAAATTTATCATTTGTTTCTCACCTAGTTTTCAATTTTCTTGACATTTTGAAAACAAAAGTACATTTGGCCTTACTGCCTTTCCCCCCACCATTAGTACCTGACACAGCTCTGCTGACTGGGCATATGACCTTTTGCTCCTTTGAAATTAAATGAAGGCTTGGAGGTTTTGTTACCAAGGCAACTCCTTTTGATATTTGTACAATATTACAAGCTTTGGAGGGAACCTGCAAAGCTGCCAAATCCCACAGGAAGGACACCTGCAAATCACTTTTTAGCCTCGTTTTTGAAGGACCAGATCCAATCCAAGTTGAAACTTTTAACAAAGTCCTGTAACGATGTCCATGTATAAGTGTTGCGGTTTGGGGTCAGGGCAGCCCCCAGACCGATAACAGACCGCTCTCTTTTAACCCCCCTCCCTCCCCAAA
>JANHGL010005448.1:0-30797 GCA_024611195.1 Ceyx melanurus | reverse complement strand
ATAATAATAGAAATACTAATTCCTGCCAACCCAGTGGTTTCCAAATGCACACAAAAGAGGTAATTCTGCAAACACAACCCCTCTTCTTCTTCCACGTCCCGGAGGAATGCTCTGCTGACATCTCTCACTCGCATGCCTGTTCTTCAACTCGCTCCAAAAAGGGCCAATGCATCTGGAAATGACCCTGCTCAGAGGTGTGGCTTCGATGCCCACGCTCAGGCAGGTCTGTACGCTCCCAGTTAAAACATCTGCACGGGAATGTGCAAGGTCTGCACATCTGGAAATCCTCTGACTGACACATAGTGTGCAAGAACAGAAATTGTCTTTACACTGCTTACATCATATACTGCTCAGGCTCAGAAATTTGCCCCCAAACCAGAAATTCTCATGAAGTGTAAGAATTATTTTGAACCTTGACACTTATGGACAGAACACAATGAGTGCAGTTTTCTCTGAAAACAAATTGGTTAATGGAACTAAATATTATGTTTTGGTACATCCACACAAGAGCATCAAAGGTTCCTTTCACTTTTTAATATTGGAAGGGTATGTTTATTAAGCTGCTTTGTTAAAATATTTTGGCATATATCTGCCAGCAGTTTGAGATGAAATGCATAACACTGATGTAACAACATTTTCTTTGAAACATGAAATAATCTGGCAGACTCTTCTCTCCATTATATGAAAAGACATTCAACTACAATATCTCTACTAGATATGCAATGCTCTCTGAATTAAACACAAGTGCTTGAAATCTTCTCCCTTTTCTACTTAAAAAAAAAAAAAAGAGCAACAACAAAGCAAAGCAGAAACTAGCCCAAGAAATCCAATTTACATCGCCAGCTTGATAACGTTTGGATGTGTCTTCAAGCTCTCTTCCTAGACCCACAGTCACACATTAGAAACCTTCAGGAAGCATGGCAAAGAACAGTGAGAAATCCTCCACAACTGCAGGAAAGTCTCCTCCAAGGTGGGAAACTGAACTTCCAGGGCTTGCAGCTCAGTGGAACCCTCCATTTTTCTGTTCTTTGATCCAGCCTTTGGAAGCTGGGGTGGGAGAAATTATCTATTTGATGGATTTGGCTCCACACTGTACCCAAGAAAACGATGAGAGGGGCAGACAAAAACCCCAAGTCATGTAAATAGTGTCAGAAGATGTGATGTACAAAGGAGACACCTGCCAGCCCCAAACCAAAGCACAGCACAGTCATTCCCAGAGGACTCAGCACAGCACCAGCAGCTCCATCCAGCTCCCAGCTGGGGTTTGGCCACAGAACCACCTCACACCACAGCCATGACTGGGGCTGCAGCACAGGAGACTGAGCAAGACAGAAGTCACAGAGACAGACTGACGTGGGTTCAGCACCAGAAATTACACAGCCTTGGTTCATACACTCGGAGAGGAAGAGAAATGAAGTTCTCAACAAATGACTCCTAGATACAGATACAAGAAAAACCTCCCCACTTCACAACCCAGTAATAAACAATTTACTCCCATTATATGACACTGCCAGGCCTGCCAAGCAAATCCAGAGATCAATAAGCTGTGTAATTGTTTAGGCTGGGATGAAGCACAACAATAGCTGGAATACTCTGCAGAGGGGATCCACCACTGTGAAGCCTACTCTCAATTCTAACACTGCTCTTAGTCACTCTGACCATGTGTCTAAATGCAAACAGGTTTTTTATTTAACTTACTCTTAAAAACTGATACCATAAAGCCCAAGTAAAGCAAAAGGAATGAAAATCTGCTCCCAAGTTGCTGGACTGAGAGGGAAGGCAGAGTTTGTCTCTATCTTTTTCAGTTCCTCAGGGATCATATACACAGCCCTTCATGGTTTTTGTTTTCCAAGTTGCACATGACAACTTGGGTGCTGGAAAAGCATGGAGGCATCTTTATCTAAAGACAACAGAATTGCAGCAGGCTGTGTCCCATACCTACCCTCTGTCTGTGAGACAGTAACACAGAACCAAGTCAGAGCATCTTTGACAAAGGAAGAGTTATTTTTAAATTAACACTTCAAATTTCAGTTGAAAAAATATGGTTGTACAGAAGGACAAAGTGAATTTCTTCCCAGACTACAGAGAAGCAAACCAACCACCAAACATCTGCTTCAGAGGCAGCAGAACAGTTCCAGTGTCCCAGCTGACGAATGACTTGTGCAAACCCTTCCCCGGTGTTACTTAGCAGTAACTTGTTCAGCCTCATCTATGAAAAAAGAAAGCTTGTCAGCAACCAAGGGGTTAAATTACTCTTCTCATCCTCCTCTCCTCAGCTTCCCACACAAGACTGAACCCATTTCATAAATGAGAGCTGTCCTCCTACGTAAGATTTATATTAATAAGATCACTCTTTGAGGATCACAGGCTCCATCTATCCCAGCACATGAAGCAGTGCCAGGGAATGTTCCTGGGAGAAGGAACCTGACCCAGTCTTCCAGTGGGAGATGGCCCCTGGCACCCTGGCCCCAGACCAGGCAGACTCTGCCAAGCCAGTCTGGCCCAGCTCCCCAGGAGCTCAGCCCACCCCCCGGGTGGGCTGTGACCGCTCGGAGGGCAGCAGGTTCTGGCTGGGCTGGTGGGGCAGCCAGAGCAGCTGCAGCTGCCCCAGCAGGGCACACAGCATCTCACAGCGTGTGCCAGGCCTGGGTCTCCAGCTGTGCTACACTCAGAGTCTGCCAGTCTGCTGGGCAGCTGCTGGAGAGCAGGGCCAGCTCCAGGGGCCCATGGTGCCCACGAAGGAGCTTCTCCCCTGAGCGTGGGCACCCATCCCAGTCAGGGATCAGCAACGCAACGTGCTGGGGGATCTCCTGGGCTCCAGGGAAACTCAGTGGCAAGTAAAAACCCAGCGAGTTTAACCCTGGGAAATACGTTCTAGATACAAGTCCGAGTGACAGAAAAGGGACTGCCATTTGCCAGGGGCTCTGAGCACAGAAGCCCAGCCCCAAGTGCAGTGAGACTGCCCTCAACAAATCTTCTGCCATCCGTTTCTGGAGCACCTGAAGGACAGAGGGAAGCCTCGTGCACAGGGACCTCTGGCACAGCAAATGAAGGCACATCACCCACCTTCAGCCCAGGCTTCCCTCCCTGTGGAGCTGGTGAGCTGAGCACCAGTGGTATCAGTCAGGCCAGAGCAGCATTCAGCTGGGTAGCTGCAGCATCACCAGTGGGGAGCACGGGACAAGCACCAGGGTATCCTGGGCCGTGACAGATGAGACGCCAAAGCTGAAGCTGTTAATGCCAACCAGAGCCTGCAGCAGCCCTCCTGCTGGAGGCCATGAGCACAGCCTTGTGCCCCAGCCCGGGGCACCAGCACCTCAGACTGCCTGAATTTCTACAGGACATGCTCTCTGTCACCAGGGGCAGGGATGAAGTTGCAGCTCTCAAGAGAGAGGGCAATTAAACACGAGATTCTGCTTTGCTGGTTCTAAGCATCCCCCCAAACGTGCACGTTGATTTGCACCTTTTCTCCACCACCACGCGGTGTAAAAGGCAGCACCAGATCATGTAGTTTTGGATAAGAACACTCCATCTACACCAGTACGAGAACATTATGTAAAAGCAAAGATAATTTGAAAAACATGATCTAAAAATCAAACTCAGAGTGAAATGGAGTTTTCATCTTCCAGATGACCAGTATAACACAAAGTGACTTAACTGATCTGACAAGATGGATTGCAGCTGGCCCCTTATCTCTTGGCCTGCTTAGCAACATGAAAGGAAAAGAAAAACAATGCATTAATTGATGGTGGAGAGCATTTCTCTTCCTAATGCTTTCCAGCCAGAATTTTTGAGTTTGAGCCATTTCCCAAATAATGGCTAGCATTCGTGTACACATTACTTTCTTTCATGTGACAAGGAAATGTAATTTTTCTTTGAAAACATTCTCATTAAGGAAGCAAAGCCCTTCCCCCTGGCAGGAGCTTCGGCACCCCATTCATGAGGGTGACACTGCAATCACTTGAGAAGTCTGCAGGAACCACAGGTCCTTTGAAAACTCCCACAGCAAAGACAGAGCCTTATGCTGCCCTCCAACACCCCCTGTTAGATCAGGTCTGCCCAGTGTTTTAAGGTTATTTGCAATGCAAGAACCATCAGAGGTCTCGATCCAATCGAGAGTTATTCTGGGAAACACAAAAAGATCAAAGAAATGAATAATTATTACAAATAATTGAAGAAGCAGGCATCATAAATGCAGTCATGATGTTACATAGGTTGATGAGATGCTGAGAAGTCACTTGGAAGTGTTTATTGCCTCTGAGAGAAGCTTTTCAGCTCTGTTTCACAGAGCTCCTTCAAGAAAAGGACGTGCACAAGGGAGTTGCAAATGACTGAGCTGCTCAGCACCCTCAGTGCCCGGGGAGATGGGAGCTGCAGGGAGGAAATTCAGCAACACGCTGGCTGGCACACCTGGAACTGTCTGCCCCTGACACAGATCCTCTGAAGACAAACAGCTGCACAAGGCTCAGAGGAGTCCCCAGCCAGTGCAAGTATGTCTGCTGGAAGCAGAAAACAAACAGCTAGCAAAAAGAACAGCAATGGAGATGGAGTGTCCTGTGAGCATCATCATCACCACACTTGGCTTAGACCAGCCTGGCTGCTGAGCCTCGTTTTTCGTGCCCCGCATCGAGATACAGCTCAGGCACGTGTGGCAAGGCACAGCACGTGTGAGCACACACTTGCTCACTGGCTCTCTCCCTGCTACACCACTGGGGAGCTGCTGCTACAGATTTCAGCCATCGGTGGCAGTTACCCCCATGGGCTGGAGGCAGCCCCCGGGAAGGGGCAGACAAGGGGCCAGCAGCTCTTCCAGCACCCACAGCCAAGAGCAAAGTCCCTGCTGCGCTGAATGCCACAGGACACTCCGAGGTGGCAGGGCCTCAGGCAGTGCTGTATTTCCAGGTGATGGCAAGGTATCTAAGAAACACACTTATTTCTGTCAGCAACTCTCTGAAATATTTAGAAGTTCATTTTCAAGAGCAATAAATATCTTTCATAACCCTCCCAGGGGAGCGTTTCCTCTTCACTGAAGCCACTGCACTTGGCAAGGAAACGGTGTGACATTTTCCCCAAAGGCTTCCAGATGATAGATGATAGCTAAAGTGAAACCTCCTATTGGACTTACAGCCTCTGCAGAGTAGGCTTTAGGAAGCAATGCTGGGATTAAAAAGGCCAAAATGTAGAAGTCCTGAAATGCAAATGTTTGTGTGTTTGAAACAGAGCGATGGCTGTTCCAGAGAATAAACAACTTTAAACCACACTCCCAGACGACTCTGGTATGAAAGAATCAGGGGATCAGAGACATCCTCTTACTGCCTCTCACACAATAAACTTCCCTCTGAAGATGCCCCATAAACTAAACAGAGATAATCTTAGCAATATATTAAGACATTTAACTGATACCAAGTTGTACTCAGATATTGACCTAACCAAGCTGAAATGTCTTTCAATTCAGCCTAGAAAGATGCTTGTTCTTGAATGAGCCAGGCATCAGTACACACAGAGTAACAATAAAATCACCCATCTAGGAAATTGCCATCCTGAGAACCTAGCAATGAGAAGTTAACACCCAAAATCTTAAGTTTAGCTTCTTCATACTAGAAATGTTTAAAAAAAAAAATCTAATTTGGTTGTCTCTCTTTAGATTTTGAATTGCTAGTTATACCCTTGAGTCATGTTTTCATTAGTTTTAATGTGAAAGTCATTTTGTTTTGGTGTTAATGGAAACAGATGCAATCTCACAATTTACCAGGCTGGCTAGGTCTTGAGAAAAATGTTCCAGAGCTTCACAGTTAACTCTTCCTGACAGCTGGGTGTGGAAATTCACAGTATTCAGAACTGCACTGACCCACAACAGCCTTGTTTACATCTCCCCATCTCCCGTGCAAAAGCCTGAGCTACCTGTGCCCCATCTGAGCACGGTGCCTTGGAGCAGACCGACTTCTCACAGCCTGGCTGCACACCGTGGCTGCCAAAGGACAGCCCAAAGGCTGCCACAGCTTATGACAGCACCTGGGGTGAGAGAATTTCTGGAGATTCACCTCCAGGTCTGAAGCTGAGGATCAGGATTACAGAGCAATATGGGAATTTGTCTCTTTGATACCCTCCAAGTGAAATAATAGGATACACAATGGTTGATTACACTGGAAAAATGTGCTTTTTAAAACATTTGAGCAAAGGTTTAACTTAATATACAGTCATTTTTAAGCCTACACAGCAAATTTATGAGAGGTAATATCTTCAGCTTTGACTACAGCAGTCACTAATATCCTGAGCTGCAAATGGAGAATAAACAACTGGTGAAAGAAAATGACTTTGTAAAAAACAGCCCCATCAGCTAAACACAGCATTACATCATGACACAGAGAAGAAGGTGCACACACTTTTTGTTCCCACTTGAGCAAGATCAGAATAAAAAGTCAATGCCCCGATATCCATTTGGATTCATTTCATGCACATCCCTCCCACCCCCAGCAGAACTCCTCAGGTATGAGCATAACCAGGGTGGAGGGTTTCCTGCTCCTGACCATGCTGGATGGTGTTTCCAGAGGTGCCTGTGTGATGCAGGGGAGCAGCTCATTGCACAGAGCACTTTGCCACTTGGGCACCAGCTCCAGACCCAAACTGACAGTGCATGTTTATACAAAGATCACACCAAAGCAAAGCAGCAGCAAAGCCCAGTTTTCAGCAGCTGTTCAGCAGCATTTACTACACTCTCCAGTAACAGACAACTATTTGTACAGCTCCCCTGTACAAAACAGAGCTTCAACTGAAATGACTAACACCTCGGGCCAGATGATCCACATGATCCTGAAGCCTCCTGTCTCAGAGCAGAGGCTGGGACACGTCCCTGCCCACACAGCCACCCCTTCACACCGAGAGCCCCAGAGCTTCAGCAGTCACTGTCTCCAGGCTCACCCTTCCCTCTGTCCCCTCCTTCCTGGGATATACCACGGGTCTGGTGTGCACAGCCAACAACGGGCACCACACCTTGACACACTGGTGTGTCCAGCCCCTGGCTCTGCTCAGCGAAGTCCTGATAAAACAATGCCAAGGTCAGGCTGGTACTGACCTGGCTCTCGGGAGGCTTCACCCAGCTGCCTGCTGACCCAGCCCCAGCCTCCTGCTCCTGCCTTCAGCACACTGGTGACAGTGGCTCCCAGCAGCTCCTTCCAGAGCCCAGCTATGAGGGAACATTCCTAAGTGCTGGGTCAGCTCACCACAAGCAGGGCCTGGGAGATGCAGTTCAGTCCCCAGCCGGTGTTTCTGCGGTGGAGCAGCCAGGCACACGGGGCTAGAGCTGTGTCACACACCAGGGCACACCAGTGCCCTGGGCAGGGTTGCTGTCCCTCAGAAGCAGAGGGGGTGCCACGCACTGGGGTGCCAGACTGGACACTGCACTAGCACAGTAACTGCACGGCCAATGCGGGCCAGGTGACCCCAGCTGTGCCTGGCATCCCACGGGACCCCCAGCATCACCCCCAGGTCACAGCCCAGCACGGTGTTCTGAGCAGGGTGCTCACCTGCACACTTGCTTGTTTGCTTTTCAGGAGCTCGATGACTAACTGGCAGTCCCTGTCTGCCACTGCTCTTACAACAGGGCTGGCAAGCACCAAGTGCCCACTGAGGTCAGGGATTGCTCCTCGGGATTTCAAGGTAACATTTACATGCCCTAGGTATGAATTCCTTCCTTTAAACAATGAGGTGAACAAGCAAAGCTGCAGTCACGTATTTCAGCCGAGCAGACATTAACTACCAGAGCAGGCATTAGCAGCTTGGAGTTTATCCTGATCCATAAACAACCCCATCGGACACACAGAGTCAGAGAGGAATTCATCCTGAACCAAAAATCACAATTACACCAAAAAAAGGAGACGTAACATAAAAAGCAAAAATTTCAAGCAGAAGATAAACTTCTGAATGTGAGAGGTAAGAAAGCAAAGAGGGAAAGAGAAAAAGATTATCTGGAATCCTTTAAATAGGACTGCAGACATTTTTAATAGCTACATTTTAATGAAGTTAGAAATAACTGCAAGAAATGCTGTGTCCTGTGTGATACAAGCAAGTAGACTAGAGAATCTAAGGTTGTTTTCTAGCCTTAGAATCTAAGGACCTATGATCAGAAGTGGAAAGGAGCTGGAGTGGCAGCAGTGGAGACAGAGGTATACAAAAACTGTTATTTAGTCAGACCTCTAGCTGCAGGGTTTGTCATAGCCTGGCCTAAACAGAGCAGCGAATAGAACACTTCAGAAATTGCCCAAAAGACACAATAAAATCATCACAACATTTTATTAAATGAAGTCTTTAGGATTATTCTGTGCAGTTCACTGCAATCAGAAGCAAGCAGCAGAGGAGCCACTGCCTGTGCTGTGCCCACACAGACCCACACGCAAAAAGCCTGCACTCGTGAAGTCATCGGGAAGAAACAGAACAGAACCAGGAACCAAACTCCCACAGATCTGCATTCTTCAGCTCATCTTGCCAATAATAGATCAATTGTTTCCTCACAGAGAACTGCCGGAAGAGTCATTTCATTATTGAAGAAAACTTCATGCTTTTGAGGCTGGGGGAAAAAACCCAACACAAACCACCTTCCTTTGTTTCCCAGCCTTCAGCACAAGCCCTGTGCTGAGAACAGATCTCAACCCAAACTTTGGTCCCTGGAGATTTTACAGCTACGCTCTCCTCCCGGCTCACCCAGCACAGGGCTCCCCAGAAAGCTCTGGTTTCTGCTCTGCTGCTGTCTGCTACCACACCACAAACCCCAGCAGGCTGCACACAGCTCTGCAATAGGAGGAAATATGGAGGAGTTTGTCTCCCTTGGTTCTAGATTTAACACCATTAAGCTGCAAGACCTGTAGAGCTGGGAAACTACCTTACAATTATACACTCACACACTCAAGAATGTGGAAGGGTTCTGAGGCTGAGCCGTATTTGATTCCTGCCCACATGTCAACAGCTCTGCTGTGGGTATGTCATACTCAGTCAAAAAAAAAGGCACATCTCTACTTTCTACTGCAAAGGGAAGAAATCTTCCCCATGTTCTCAAGCACCCCATCTATGGAAATGCAAGAGGAAACAGTAACTGCAACCCAACAGGGGTAGTCTGAAAATGATTCATTTATTTATGATGAATAAAACATGATGGAGAGCTGTCACACAAAAAGATGGAGATCTAATCTCCTAAGACACACAAGTGCATTTCCCGTTCATGTCAGTAAGAATAAACAGCCCTGTGCAAAACCCAGTGAAATTTCTGGGACTTAAGTGCCTCCTTCATACATAAAAAAAAATCACTTGCATGTTTCACATACAGAATGAGGAGAGGAAAGGGGAAGAGGAATGAGTCACGGCAGAAAACATGAGGAATGTTCACTAAATTAAATTCAAATTCAGAATTACACTTCAACTTTTGCTAAGTTTCCATGGATAAATGAAAAAATTAGTATTCCTGACACTAAAGGAAAACTGGATAGAGCAGGATCTTTCTGATTAAAAAAAAAAATCTGAAATAGATGTCGATTAATCTGCTTTCATCAAAGAAGACATTTAATGGACAAAAGGGGTTACTTGCATTCTAAATGTTGTGGTATTTTACCCATTCTCAGCCTGTTGTTGGTTTTTTGCAGGTTCAGTACAAACCATCACAGACAAAAGCAGAGAATGGGCAACAGCCATTTGTGCTTCTGCAGGACACGGGTTACTCACTGCACACAGCTGCACAGCAGCAGCACATGCTGGAAACACCACAGGTGTTGAACCTGCTGGTACCACCAATCCACACTGGAGTCCTGCTGGGCTTCCTGGGAAACCAGGATCAGCTCTGGGCACTGGGCATCCTCACAGATGCTCCACGAGGAATGGCAGAGACACAAAGCTTCATCTGTGCCCTGTGTCCAGGCTGTCCTTACAAAGCACCCTGAAGATGCATACACGACTGGCTGCAACAAGAGAAAGGGAGACTGGACAACCTCTCTAGGTCAAGCCAAACCCTATTTCATAAGCACATTAACTGTGAAGTCCCTTCCCCAAAGTGAAGTGGGTTTGACCTAATGACTTTCAACCTCAAGAAAACCAGTTTTTCTGTTACTACTATAAATTCAGTGTCCACTGCATTCCCCTGCCTAAAGAGCTCAGCAATGCAGCTGTGTATCAAACAGCTGCTAAAGCACAACTTCTCACGTCCTCAAAACAAGTAATCTCTGTGGGAGAAAACAGACTGCAAGACAAATGGTGATGGCTCCAGTAATATCTTAGATCGATGTAAGGAGTGAGATGGGTGCTGACATCTGAACATCTTTTGACAAGCAGTTCCATCTCAGACAACAGAAGAAGGAATCATAAAGACCTATTTCCTAAACTCAGAGTTAGCAAAGTCCCACTTTACTTGTGAAGGTTTGCTCCTAGCAACAGGAAAACCAGCCTCATGGTCTGGAGTGTGCTGGTGCTCAGAAAAGCAGCTAGGAGAAAATCACCCTTTCCTAACAGACATGCTCTGCATGTGGCATCCATATTAGCTCTGGCTGCTGTAGGGATTACAATTACTGTGGTACTCATTTGCAGCTCTTTGCAATGCAAAACACAGCACAAATTGAAAGCAGAATCTGGACCCTTTCTGGCTCGTGCATCATCAGAACTGTTAGTTACTAACTCCAGTTGTAGAGCTGCTATTCCTGGTTGGAACGTGTGAGCCATGAAAAACATGGCCTGACATTCAATTGACAGGGTTGGCACTTTGGCATCTAGAGACAGGGAGAATTGTTTATAGATGAGGCATATTTCAGCTAGCAGCCACTAAATGCTCTGGGGCAAGAGCATTTCAAACAGCCAGTGCTCAGACTCTGGTCACGTATGAAGCATTCCATTAACCTACAGAATTTCCCCAAAAGTGTTTTGCTTTTTTTACAGTCATGTTGAATTTCTGGAAGGGAGCAAGAGAGGCAGCACCCTGGCCAGAACACTCTGACAATGCCCCAGTAACTGTCAAAGTAAGAAACTGAAAGCAGTGCTCTCTAGTTCTGTGAGTCAGGACTAATCTGTTACATGTAAGAAATACTTTAGCAGATAATTAAAGCACTTATTCTGCACCAGTAAAAAGAGACTTAGTAAGAAATCAAATCCAGGTTGATGTCTGCAGGGACGTTCTCAAATAGATGCTTTCCATAGAAAATATATGTGCTTATTCCAGTTCCAAAGGCCTGGGATTTCCTGCAGGACTCACAGCGTTAAATTATTTCCCCCGGTTCTAGTTCCCATTGTGTGGCTGCTCCAAGAGGATAAGCAGGTGACTCTGCACGTGACACCATTAGACTGCCCCAAACTAATAAACAACAAAAGATGCAATGAGGAAGCAAGAAGACAGGAACGGGATTAATTGGGATCACCACATTCTGCAGCACTGCAGCAAGGCTGTAATGCCAGAAATGGCTTGTGAGGGAAGCACAAAGGAGTCAGGATCTGGCAGGCAAATGTGACACACGTGTGTGAGGCAGCCTGGCATCCATCTTCCTGCACGGGGATCTCCTGCTGCTGGGGCAGCCTGGACATGTCCAGCTGGACGAGTGTGCAAGACTAAACTGGTGCACACGAACACTCGTGTCCATAAGAGCCAGACTCAGGGACCAGCCTGGGAACAGGGATGCTCCGGGTTGTCAGGGTAACGTGATCACCCCAGACAACACAGACGTCAGCAGGAATCTGCAGCACACATTGGGTACCAGAGCACACGAGTGTTCTTGCTCCCCTCCTGGAATCAAGCCTCAGAGGGATGCAGGTAACTGTTGCTAAGGTGTGGCTCTGTCTGCTCTGCTAGAGACAAAACCAAACAGGAATCTGGCTGATGCTTAGATAAGAGTCTTGCTGGTGTTAACCCTGCACCTTGCTGACCTAAATAAAAACGATCAATAAATCGCAGGAAAACAAAATGGAACTGTAAGGAATGATCCTTTTGTTCAACACAGCAGTGTCCAGCAAATGTGGCCAGATCCAATGATACACAAAATACTACTATACATTTATTTTTCTTAGGGTAACACTGATGGAGCTTTGCTTTCACTGCATCAGATGCCCGTTGTGTGCACTCTCCTCAGAAGCCAATGCAGTTTCCTAGATGTTCACAGCCTGACCACAGCAGAAGTACATCCAACCTATGGCCTTCCAACCACCACTCAGCTGCAAACACACAGAGATTCTAGCCGAAGAGAGTCACCAGATTAACAAGTTTTGCTTGCGTGCCTTGCTAATGAGCCCATGAAATGAACAAAGTTGAGTGATACAGCTGACTAAAGCAAAAAACCAAAAGTGTCATTTTGGAGGAATTCTGACTATTGGAAGTAGTTCCACTTTCTAACAGTCACTGATCACACAGCACTACCTACGTGTGTACACAGATACTCCTCTATTGCACAGACATGACTCAGGCCAGGATTAGGCTAGTACTGGTTTCAAAAGAATCTACCATCACATTCCCATTTGCATGAGTCTTCACTAACTGGCTCAGTAGAGCCAGACTCCTCTGTCCATTATGAGTAACTGTTCCTCAACAGCAGAATTTGTCATTTCATTCCATATTCAACACCCCTCATCTACCCACCACTTCTTTCTCTCCTCACTATCAACTTTGCACCTTCCTGACTGTGATGATTCTTGACTACACAAGGATTCTCCTTTTCCTACTAAAGAGGTACACGATAATTAGCACCCATTACTCTGAGACATTAGGTGAGTTTTATGCATGCTTTCAAGTCTGTCTGTACAACACTCCCGGATCAAGGATGATCTCTGCCTCCCCCTTTCCAACACAAAATAATCAATGCAAATTCTTTAACAGTAACACCACGGCCATTCGTCATGCTGATCTTGAAACCAAGATCTGTGCTTTGAAGTAAGGATAGGTTAAATGACAGTCCCAGCCCCCTCAGTAATTACGTCCCTTTTATGGCAAGTTTCCTGGTATACAACAGCTGGTTTTGTTATTATTAATGCTGCACACTGACTACAAAAAAATCTGACCTGAATGGGATAAAACCAAACCAGCTGCTTCATCTCCTTTCATCTATCCACATCTCAAAGGGAGCTTTGTGCACCATCAGTTTCCACCAGAGACAAAAACCACGTCACAAGGGGGCCCAATGTATGTGGGTCATCTAAGAACAGGCAGGCCAGGGCCCAGCCCATCCTCCTCGCCCCATCTCAGCCTGACCTGGCACAGAGGGGAACAAGCACTCTGATTCTCCAGGAATAAAGAAAGAAAGAAGGTGGCCAGCCTGGTCAGCTGTAGAACCTGCCCTGGAAGTGCAGAGGAGCAGCAGGGCTGGGGGGAAAGGGCTTTAGTGTAGGAAAGCAAACCCAAGGGCTGCCTGGGAGCACCACGCAGGATCACGCTGTCACCACAGACTCCCCTGGCAGCCCACGGGGGATGCACCAGGGCTGACCACCAACTCGAGTGACAAAAGCTCAAACCAGAACGTCTTCATTACAGATCTTTTCGTTTCCCTTCCAAAGAACAGAGGAAGCAGCCCACACAAAAACCAAACCCATCCTGCAGCCAATCAGTGGGCTTCACTGAGGTTCACCCCTAACTCCCATTTAATCATCCCTGACAGATTACTGGTAAACCCTGGAACCAGAACAATTCCATTTTACACAGACGTTCAGTACAAACTCAGCTCACTAAGATACTGCAATGGTTAATTAGCACAGCTTTGACTCGAGATAACGTTGCTCCTACCAGAAGATTACACGTGTAAAGTACATTTTAAGGTATTATTTAGTTGTGGCTCTGACACAGCTGACTCTTTTTAGGCTTCTTCTCAAACACCAGCAATTACATTTTAACAAAAAGCCAGTCAATACAGTACTTTCTGTAGCCTGGAAAAAAAATGAATCTGTCAAGCAGACATTTATTTCCAACAGCAGTAAATATTAAAATGGGATGCAAAAAGAGCCCACTAGAGCAGCATTACACACTCTGCTGTCTTTACTTCAAATTGTCACTCTTAACAATTGACAATATGGTACCTCACATGTCTGGCAAATCCAGAGCACAGTGTCACTGGGTGGCTCTCCATTCCCACACCAGCTCCAATGGGAATGGTGAAACTTCAGTGGCCTGTTGCCAGGAGCATCCTCTGGAGGACCTGCCTGTAACAGGCTGGCAGAAATTAGGTGTCTTTAATCCAGAAACACTCTGGCACAGGGTCAGCATCCCTTGAAACGAGGCAGCAGTAAAGAGCCTGAAGGGAAATGGTGGGATGCTGAAGCACAAACATCCACAAGAAAGCAAGGAATTAGCCTCAAGGGCAACTTCCAGATTAAAATCCTGTCTCCTCTTTAGTACAAGATGCACAACACCAGGGCACTGCACCAGTGCTGCAACACAGCATTCCCCTTTGTGTGGAAGAGTGCCCAGGGAAAAACACCCTGTAAAACCCACTGTGCTGCCCAAGCCTCGTGGCAGGGCTGCTCCTAATTCCCTCCTCTCTACACCCAGCTCCCACAGCACAAATCTCCCCTCCCAGTAAGAACAGGACACGCTTGCCCATAAATTAAGAAAATTGCATTCAGTCCATTATACCCATGAAAGAACTACATGTCTTTGTTAATTAGCACTGTTCACATGAAATACAGCTTTGGTAGCAAGTCTGCTTCCTACAACTGGCCTTAATTTGAGAGGCCTGCCACAAGGGAATGCAGAACCTCACACTGCTCGAGATCTCGGCATCCCAGGGCTGAAACTATCAGGCCTGCTCACACTTCAGGTGGTGTCAGCATCAAAAATGTCCTTAATGTGACCAGTACAGAGCTCAACAGCATTCAGGCTTTCCATTAAAATATTTAGCATGCAAGTTACTGTGCCATTTTATCAGTTGCTGCACTTCTACACAGCGTCTCATCACGAGTTTAGTGATAATGGTGCAAATAATAATTACAGAAGATAACTAATTTAGAGAAATAACATAATAAACATGATGAACAACTTCCATGGGATGCTTCTAATACACTGCAACAATTAATCCTCAAGTAGGGAAAAAACAAAGCAGAGCAAACCACTTGCATAGCCCTGCTGCTGTAATTCCTCTGCAGTAACCACTCTGTGGAATCACGGATCTGGTGGTAACACCTTCTTTCTGTTGAAGCCCTGGAGACAACAGATAGCTCCAAAATACATTATTATAAAAACTTCCACACTGTAACTAAAAAGAACAAATAAAAAACTAGTTGTGAGCAACGGATCTGAATTTATTCTGAACTAGACCGAAATTTGCATCTGACTGATCAACACCCCTGATCTTTAGCATTATGTAGAAGGGAAAGGTGCATGGCAAACTGCAATCGACTCGGAACACAGAATCAGAAACAAAAACATCTGAAAGTATCATGAAGAGATGCTAAAGTTTTGAGGATGGATATAAACATAACAGTAAACCACTTCCCACTTGGCAGAACAACTCAACTCAATCCAGTAGGGAGATTAAACACTGGGAAGTGTATCTGCACGTACCTGTATTGCCACGGAACAAAAAACTAGAGCAGAGATAGAAACTTCCAACATCCACTGCTTCCACTGGCAGCTTTTTATCTCACACACCGTGTAACATATGAAAGCATCAAGGATAAAATACACTGTCCCTCCTCTGAAGGCAGTAATGTTCAAAAGTGAGTCTTCATAGTTCTAACAGCCTTAAAGGGGTAGAAAATCCAACCAGCTCCGTGTGTGGCCACTTCCCTCTCCAACCTTCCCAACTCCAAGCACAGCTATAGGAAAGGGGGATTACAGACCAAGGCAGGCTCCAGCTTCTGCTGCAAACAGGTGGGCAGGGCAGCCAGCAAACCCCAGGCTCCAGCCTCAGAAAGTGGCCCCTGAGAATGAGCAGACACCAGTTTCTTCTGCAACCCTCCATGCCAATGAGATGAGTGGGGACAATGCAGGCCTCGGTGTGCTGCAGGGTCAGGAGCACACCCACCTTGGCTGCTGCTGCCCATGCAGAGCTTTACCCCCCTCCTGTGCTGTAGCCAGGTCCCCTCCCACTGCCACCCCGTGCCCTCGGTGCATGCTGAGGCAGAGGGGAGTCACTGATGGCAGGGCTATAAATAAGAGCAGAAGAACTGGCTCAGGCAGAGACACGTCCAAGTTGGGACATCTGAAAGAAGATGGATGAATCCTGCTCATCACCTCTGAGTCACAGTTCCTCCCCGCTGTTTCACCTGAGGCTGCACAACTATCTCACACCCACGGGCAGGGCTCACACTGACATCATGGCCAAGAGCAATCCGTACAACAGAGCATACAAAATTTGTCAGTTGTTCCATAAACAGCCCTGAGGCCTTCCAAAAAGGAGCCACGCAGCAGAACAATTGTGCCAGATTGGCCTGTGTTCTAATGGGACTGCAGATCTCCCCTGAACATTAACTTTAAAATGATCTTGTAAGGGTATGTTTATTGCTCCTCAGTGATAAAAATAAAGCTATCATTTAATTTGACTGCCAGGGCTGAGCCCTCCAGCAAGCAGCAGAGCTGCCACTCCCTGGCCTACCCCGCTGCTGGGCCCAGCGCCCTGGGCAGGAGCCACCCTCACGCCAGAAACTGCTCTGGTGACCAAAATCAGCAGTGATGCTTGAAGCCTCAGAAAGCATTTCTGTTGTAGTAATTTTATGCTGTCGTTTTATCAGACTATAAATAGATTTTTAAATATTTACTGAAGGCCAAATTCTGCAGAGCTGGATTTACCCCGTGGTGTTATGCAAGACAGGCCCCTCAGAATGGAGCTCTAAATGGGGCTGGAAATATGGCTCTAGAAATAATAGATTGCTTTTCCATGCACTCCACTTTTTTTTGTCAGCTTCTGAATTGACAGGTTTGTATTGATATTTTTCTCTTCAAACAGTATCCACGAATCTCTGGTACTGGATACCAGACGATGCCCTGGAATGCAGCCTGGCACGGCCCCATTACACCAGATCCCCCCAGAAAACAAAGTCTGCTACCAGCTCACATGAAAATTACAGACAGGCAGATTTAACTGAAATGTCCTTCAAAGAGGATGATTTAAAAGCTCTCCGAAATACCTGTATCATTGACATTTAGCTTCACTGAAAAGATGTGCAGCACTGGAACCATTCTGGCAAGTAATGGCTCTGTGATCAGTGTCTCCAGCAGCTGCCTGCCTGGGGTCCCAGCTCCCCAGTCTGCCAAAACGAACTGGAATGCATCCTTTGTGTTCAGCTGTGGTGGAGTCAGTGACACCAACACCACAACAGCAGGTTGCTCATCTATACCATGTTTTATTCTTAAAAAACAGCCCTTGGTTTTAGGCCTACCAAAAAATATGCAAAGCCTCCCCAAGGAGCAGAACCCAAGACCCTGTTCCTGGGAGCTCGGTATGGACCCACAAGGTCTGCCAGCCACATCCACCTTCCCCTAAAGCCACAGATGCTACCAACAGAAGTGGGGGATGCTCCAAGCCTCAGCTCTAAGAGCAGTGCTAACTGTCTCACCCAAAAACCCATTTAAAACTTGACAGAGCTGTTGAGCCACCATTGCTTGCTGACAAGACAACTTCCAGGTCTCTCCATGACCTACCCAAAGCAGTGACAGGTACCCCCAACCTTCTGGTTTATGGTTTCAGGTGGAACAGCACTGGACTGACAGGGACCAACACCCACCCTGCGCTCTGTACATGAAACACTGAAGAGCAAATGTCTGTCTTGAGACAACCTGGATCTGGGGTGTTGCCTCAGAGGCGGACTTCTAGCCCTCGCCAGGGCATTTCAGTTAGTGCTCTACCAGGGACAGATGATGCCAGGGAACACAACAGAAACAAGAATTTCTAAACCAGTTTCACACAACGGGCTATTGAAAGGGGATATAAAGTCTGACTCACTGTAATCTTCATACATTTAATGGATTTTTCCACACTCCAGTTGGGCTCCATACCAACAGGAAGAAGGTTATTTTCCTCAGAGAAGATCATTAACAATTCATATGCAGCAGTTCCTACCATATGCGGCTTGTCAGCTGACTGCCTTGATCTGTTAACCAGTCTGGTGATGAGATTCTTCTAGCTTAAATAAGAGCACTTAAATAAGAGCAATAAAATAATTATTTTATACTTTTAATAATATTACAGAAAATGATACTGAAGTCATTTGCCGTGAAAGAAATTTTGGTTTTCTTCAGAAACATGGTTGTTTAGTCATCCTCTACCTAAATGTGTTGCTCACTTTTTTCTCTTTCTCCTGTATGCTTGCGGGGGAAGAAAGAAATGTGGGAGGACATTTGCAAGACATAAAAAGCTTCAGAAGTTTCCAATTGGTACCATGCACTGATAAAAGCTTCAATTGGCTAGAAAACAAGACGAGAGAAAAGGGGGAAAATTTGTAGTAAAGAACAGCTTTCTTACTTGCAATCACTGCTCAGTTGCCCAAGAAAGGGGTAAAAAAAGTCTCTTCCCATCAACATAGAAAGGGCTGGGTTTTAATCAAATACTTTAGAAAATTAAGATTCCAGAGCATTTTTCTCCAGATCTCAGCACTCTGCTGCACTTCCTCCCTGCACTGAATCACCATTTTGTAAGGATCCAATTTCCAGTTAAATGTGAGCAATTAGAGGGAACACATCGAAAGAGGAAATCATGATTCCACATCAGCCTTATGCAAAGTTAAAATGACTGAAACAAAAAAGTTATTATTGTGTGGAATGACAGAAGAAAAAAAAAAAAAAGTCTCTGCCAAGCTTCTCCAAAGTCCTTCCACTCTGTGCCCCGTGGCAGGGAAGATGCTCTCCCTGGCATGCGAGACTGGTCCAGCAACACTGTAATGACTGATGGCAGCCATGGCAGCCACATGCTGCATTCCTGCCCTTCTGCTGATGCAGCACTGGCTGCACCTTCTTCTGTAACACAAACAAATTACAGTCACTTATTCATTTGTAATTAAATTGAGTATTATAACAATCATGTAAGAAAATCCCTCCTAGCCTTATCTGTGGAAAGCTGAAAACCTTTTCCTCTTTTTGATAAAACAAATGAAAGTGAGATTTCTGTTCCAGTAAAAAGTACTGATCCATAAAATGTGTAAGACCTTTTTTTTTCCTTTCCTCTTAGCACCAAAATGTATTTGCTGCTCAAATGAATATTCACAAAACACTGAAGAGAATATTTCAGTGGGACAGCAGGGAGATCAGTCGATTACGGATTGTATTCCGTGTATTTCCAGGTGTTTGAGGTTTCCTTTCTGATGGACTGACGCTGATACACTTTGAACCCAGCTAGAATGGTCCCCAGTGCAGCGGAGCAGCCGGGCCGAAGGAGTGCCAGGGAGAGGCAGTGTCTGATCACGCAGAGAACAGCGCTCCAAGGAGACAGATCAGCACTGCAGAAATGGAAGCGTGCGAGCTAAGGCAGGCACTGTTGTCCGGGCAGCCACCCTCCAGGAGGGCACAGCCACCCGTGCCAGGTAACCGCGCGATGCCCCGGAGCTGCCCCAGCCTGGCGAGCCCTGTGCCACGCTGCCGCGGTCCTGGTGAGATGGAGTTCGGTGGCTCCCAGAGCTGCCCCTTCTGCTTCAGCTCACCAGATGAAACGCGTCCCCATGACAACGCGAGCGTGCAGGAGAGCGCAGGGGAGCGCAGGAGCCACGCCAGGGAGCCACGAGGTGCAAGCGTAGCAAGGCCCAGGGCCCATGCACAGGGCCGGTAAAAGCAGGGTGGCCGTAGGTGCACAGCAGCAGCCCTGCCAGGCTCAGCTGTGACGATACCATGGCTGCAGCCTCATGTTTGCTCTGTGCGTGCGGGCTGGCAAAGAAGGTTCCCTGCTGCCCAAATGTCTGTCTGCTGCTTGAGCAACACCAATGACCAACCCAACCCCGCAGTTACAAATCCACTGTGCTTCAGAGCAGGGAGGCTGGCTTACCTCCTGGACTGTATGCAAAACAAGTGTGCTAACGGTAAGGTTTGAGCTGAACAAAACATTAGGTCTACAACTGCATTTGTCTAGATCAACATTTCAGACAGATTATATTAATTTCACCACTAAAAGCAAAATAATTAGCTACATTTATCACAGATGACATCGAGCGCTGTGTATCTCAGCAGTTGTAATTACTCTGCCTCTGTCTGTTACATAAGCTCCACTTTGCAGCTCCAGGTGATAAGGGGACTGGTGCCACTATCAAAGTCTATGTTATAGACAGGGAAAAACATCTAGGAAAAATCAGAAGAATCACCTGCTATACTATTTTGCAATAGTACCACTTAATTTCACAAACACGGTCTCATCGGACACTTTGGGCGGGGAATAAATGTGTTTGGCAACAGTTAGATGAGCACTGAAATGATGCCCAGTTACAATAAAACGAGTGTAACAAGGTCAGGGTAGCTGGTACCCGTGTGCACTATTTCACCCTCACCAAATCCACTTATTCCCTCTCACGGTGAAGTCCCAGCTGAAAAGAACCCAAGAGCAATACCTTGTTACCTTGAGGTCACAGCGACCTCTAATCCTCCTGAAGACTCCACAATCCTGTTAAAAACAGAGCCCCTTTATTATGCAATGATGATGAGCACATATGACTCGCCACTTCTATTCCCGATTGCTGTGCCCAGAAGTTGGTTCTGGAAACATCCTACCAAGAGAGTTTCAGGGGCTGGCAGGCTCACAATTCAGCTCTTCCCATAAAGCCTAAAATCACAGCCCAGAGTGTTCAGCTGGCATTTAGCATCAGCTATGCAGAGACAAGGCTGTTGTTCAAGCATTGCACAGCTAGGGCTGCTTAGCTCTTTAAAAAATTCTTGGGTTTAAAACGAAAATACAAGATAGAAACATGGTATTTTTTACTCATCTGTCCTGGCTCTAGTTTGCATGCACCATACTTCCTATTATTTCTTAATTTGGGATTCTGTTGCTGAGCAAGTTCACAGCACTCATACCGACTCATACTAATTACACACTGTGATCAATGGCAACAGCAGTCTCACTGGGAGATCAGCCTCTAGCTCTTCAGCACCTTCTGCATGCCTGGTCCTTTCCTTGCCATAGCCATGTGCACCCCTGGGCACCTGAGACAGGCATGGAGTGAGTGTGCTTGGTGGGCCACGGCCACTTGCCAGCACAGGAGGCTGCCCAGCTGGTTACTGGATGCAGGGGGACACTGCCACACACGAGGCCTTGTAGGACACACCAGCCTCAAAGGTGACAGGCACCTCGAGGCACCTCCCAGTACCTGGCATGTGGATGGCACCCACAGCCTAACCTGCCACCTTCCTGGGAGCTCCCCAGCTTCAGGCAGCCCTGGGACAAGCTCAGGGAGAACCCCCGTGCTACCTGCCCCCAGCAGCCTGCAAATCCCAGCTGTCTCTGTGCCAAGCAGCTTCACATTCTTTCTAGGAAGGATTTCAGGCCAAGTGCCAAAGCACACTTCTTTCATTGTTTCTGCCTCGTGCCGTCACAAGGACACGTGGGACGGCTGGATCAGGGGCCTACCACAGAGCAAGTGCACGTACCTGGGCTTTCCCAGTGGGCATCACAGCCAGTTGTGTTTGACAGGGAGGCAAAAACAGCCCCAGAAGCCCCCAGTGCAGCTCCACACAGCAGTGTGGGGCCACTGCTGCCATCTCACACCGTGTATGAGTCCTGTCCTGCCAGCTGCCATGGCCTGCACGGGCTGTTTGGAGAGCTGCACTAAGTGCATTCTGGGCTGAAAGCCTCACTTTTCAAGGCAGATTGGACACAGGGTGACTCATGTTAATTACAGGTTCTGGGCACTAATCCATCAAGACAGGGGCAGAAACCCCAAGTTTAGTGCTGCTTCGAGGACCTGCTCCCATCCCAGGGACACAAGCCCCTTGTGCCCAGGGCAGCAGAGTGGAGCAGCCCAGAGCAGAGAACACTCCACTGGCACGGCTGCTCAAAGCTGAGCTGGCAGAGGAATGCTGCTGCCCTGGGACAAACCCCTCTCCTGGCCTTCTGCATGCTTTGCAGTTGCTTCACATATTCATTTTAGCACAGAAACACGAGGTGAGCTTTGCCATTGAAGTGATCAGTCTAAACACACGGGGGTTTTTTAGAGGAAGTGTCTGTTATTTCCTTTTACAGAGCCAGAATGGGATAAACAGTGTTCCTACTGATGAGTGGCACTCTTGTGCTGCAAAGGCAGTACCTTCCAGCATCAGCAGCACAAGCATGCTCAGGAGAGGCTGCTTACCACTACACTCCACCAGAGAAAGCTTGGAGAACTCGTCTGAAAAGCTTGCTGGGTTCTCCATCCCATCACCTGCCTCTGTACTGGCAGAACAGCTAGGACTGAGCAGTCTTTTGGGGAGCTTTCCTACAACCTGACTGCTCAGCCCTTCTGCTCGAGTGAGAACAGCTCCCCACCAGGCCAAAGGGTCCATTTGGATCATTAGCAGAGGCACTGCCACTGCAGAACGTGAGCTGTTCCTCTCCTCCAGCAGCTGAGCTCAGTGCCCGCTTCCCAGCCTTGCCAGCCCAGAAAACACCAGCAGCTCCAGGTGCCCCGTGGCTGCCAAGGCAGAGCCCAACGCAGCCCCCATCCCGACACCCAGGCACAGGCTGCACCCTCCCTCCTGCACCCTGCTTTGGAACCATGCACGCTGGGGACAAGGGCTGTCTCCTGGGCAGGGATGCAGCCAGGGCTGAGCAACGCCTCTGTACAGCGTGCCAAATGCCAAGCTCTCCAATGGATCCTGCAACAACTCTCCCTCCTCCCCCACTCTAACTCCTCATCAACCCCACAATCCTATCCTATAGCTCCTCCTCACCAAAGCTTTATGGGGATACTAACCAATTACTAGACACTTGGATGAACCCCCACAGGTATCTGAAAGGACAAGCACAGTTACCAGTGCAAGAAGGTGTTTCACAATCACTGAATCTTCTTCCTCTCCCCTCCTGACCAAGCTGAGACCTTGGAAGTATCTTCAGAGCCACACAGTATGAGCATAAAACCCCCAAGTGAATGATTCTGACCGCTAGTTGCAGACTGGTTTTATCCATCATAGCTTCCCATCCAGCCTTTCCTCAACCAGCCCTTTAACGTGTTCTCAATTATGTAAATCATTCACATGATTAAGTTAAATTCTATATGGTTTTTTCAAGTCATCAGAATTAGCATTAACTTGAGAAATTCTGCTGTCACGATGATTTCATTTTGGTGCTCTCAATTAAAGCAACCCCCTAAGCCACTCTGATTTCTATAGCTTTAGCTTAGTATGATTCATCTAGGGCAAATCTGAGAGTAATTTGGAACCTAAAAGGCATTCTGAACCCAGCATCTTCAGTAGTATTTCAACAGCATGGTTGGAAAGTGCAAACATGCAAGACAAACACAACCTCAAGTCCAGAGTGTAAACCTTATGGACTGCTACAACTCATAAACAATCATAAGCAATCATAAACAATCCTCTGTGCAACATCTCTGATTCCAACCCTTTCTTTTCAGGGAATTGTGCAACATTTCTTTATCCAAGACCTATTCTTCTATTCCTTTTCCACTTGACCACACCTAGCCCTCTGCAGTTGGAGAGTTTGCACAGACCTTGCAAGTGCTCATGAAGTACCAGTTATGATCTGGTGGTTTAGTTTCCCCTCTTCCAGTCCTCCCCACCTCGTTTTTTCAGGAGATGGGCCAGAAGCTCTTAAAAAGGATCTATTTGTAAAGACCTGCTTTACAACAGTGCCATTCACCATGGTCATGTCATTTCTTGTGTTCAAGGAATGCCACTCCAGAGAACAACTGGGAACGTTTAAAACATCTTGATAAACAAACACACCAATAACCCTTACATGATTTTGTTTGCCAAGAAGCAAATGCACTTGGTTTTCCAAAGCTGAAATGGAAAGATGCATATGTTCATGAAAATCTAAATGCACTATAATCAATCCAAGACACGACACTACATAAATTAGTGTACTCTGGAGAGCCAAAGGACAAATGGATCTAAGAACCTGCACTTTTGTTTAAACTGCATAGCACGCTAAACTCAGCTGCTTGCAAGCCAAACACTGTGTGCCTTGTTGATACAAATCTGTCCCAATGAAGTCAGTAATGTTATTTCTGTAACAAGGTAAAAATAACTTCGCTCTATGTTAAGAGATAACTTCATCCAGGGGAAAAATATTTTTTTCTTTAAATATCACATCAAAATGTAAATTAAGCAGTGGGCTGGTGCCTGCTTAAATGAAGAGAACCAAGGCAGATTTCATTCTGAATGCCAAGAAGACAGAATGCCTGTTGAAGGCTTGGGAAAACACACCACTGAACCAGTCTGCCCTAGGCAGTGAGCACTGGCACTTCAAGACAGTGGGCAGTGCAGATGCCACAGCAGTGCCCAGGAGCACCCCTGCAGGCACCCACCCAGCACCCTCCTCTCGCTGGTTCTCTGGGTCTCCAGTCCTGTATGAGGGCTTGGGAGGTGACACTGCCTGTGACCCTCCCCCAGCTCCATAGCACATGCTGCTGTGACAGTGGGGGACTCTGAAAGCAGTGACTGATGCCAGCTCCCAGAACAAACAGCATCAGCTGGAAGTACAGCTCCTGTGGGCAATGGCCCTCTCTGGCCAGCGGTACCCTTAGGATGCCAGGGATAAAGAGCTTCTGCTGTATTGTAGCATCTTGCTGTTGCTGTCCCCAGCCAGTCCCTGCAGAGACCTTTCACTCTCTGCCTACAGCTCCATACACTTCTGTGGCAACACACAGAGCATTTCCAGAGCCAGCCCTACGAGCCTCAGGACAGCTGACAGAGGTGCAGAGAAGGATGCTCTCCCTGGCCAGCACACAAGTGCGTCAACACTCTGTAAGAAACCTTTGTTCCTACAACAACAAAACACAACCCCACAAGCTGGAAGGGCTGTGAAATTAATTTTTCATTGCAGAAAGGCAAGACTGCCCTCTTGGCATCAACAAGCAGCCAAAGACTGTTGGATGTGGGCCTGGAAGGGACAGCTGACTGGAACCCCCCAGCTTCCCCGGCCACAGGCAAAGGGGCAGCCCCTGTCCCCATGCACCTCAGACAGCACCCGCTGGGTGAGCTTCCTAGCTGTGTGCTGGCCAAAACAGCTCCCAGCACGCTCACAGCTCGGAACACACTGGTGCTCTCCTTTTCGTTTCTGGGCACGTGAGGAAGCCAGGAATAAAAGGACATACCTGGCAATGATCCCAGATGCAGGCAGCGCAACAGAAGACTGGTTATTGTTAGTTGCTCTGCTAGTAAGCAAGTTTTTGTCAGAGATCAGCTGTGATGCATCCCTGCATCATACCTGTGCTCGTGATGCCATCTATCCACAGACTGCCAGTCTGAACTGGGGCAGCTGTAAAATCTGTAAAGCAGCTTTTGGAATTGAAAGGCCCCTGAAGTAAAAGGACTTGTTCTGACTGTAACAAACAAATCTTATTCCAACTATAACAAAGGAATCCATTCTTTCCTGCATGAAAAGCCATATATTAAAAGAATAAAAATCCTCTTTTTCTTCTACTTTGCTGTTATAAATACAGTACTCAAAATAACTTTAACTAAAATTCCCTTCCCAATTACTTGCGTTTCTAGAATACATAAAAGTTCTAGTCAGAATTCGTGTCCCATTTTTCCATTGTTTGGCAGTAGAAAGAGTCACTGAGTCAATTCATCCGAGGCCTGATCAGAAACCTTATTAAAATAGATAGTAAGATTCTCTGGTTAGGATGTGTCAGTTTTGCCAAATGAATCCATCTCATTAATCTGGTTTCCACTCCTACACAATGGTTAGAGACAGGTACTCCTGGACTAAATTCACTTGACCCTCAGAAGTCTCAAAAAGGGATCAGAGGAACTGTGTCCAAGAAATACTGTATTTCTCTTTTGATTACCTGTGGATCCCAGTATGATTTGATCGAAGGCAGCCCCCTGAACTGCTCTCTGAAGTGGATTCACAGCTTCAGGAGCTCTGACAGACTCTACCCCAAGAGTAGTGCAGCCTTTAGCCAAAATACCTCTCACAGACAACTTCAGACGAGCAGCAGACGTGTGAAAATGTCACCCCGGCTCGTGACAGGGGACACCATGGCCCCGCACTCGTGCCCCTGGATGATCCTCCAGCAGCACAGCATGCAGGCAGGGCACCCCACCAGAACCCACACAGCCAGCTCTCCTGGCCACAGAGGGTTTATCACATCTCCAGAAGAGTCACCTTTCCTCTGCCTGGCTGCTGAGTCCTACAGAGAAACACTCCCAGCTCTGTGCAGGATGAACTGGCTCACAGCAGCAGTGCAGCAGGCAGAGCAGACACCAGGAGTGCCTGAGGGACCTGGGCTCGTTCAGCCTGGAGACAAGGGGGCTCAGGGGAGACCTGGCTCTCTACGAGCAGCCGACAGGTGGGTAGCTGTGGAGAGTTGCAGAGCCTCTGCTCCCAAGCAACAAGTGACCAGACAAGAGCAGACAGCCTCAAGCTGCCCCAGGGGAAGTTGAGCTTGGAGCTGAGGAACAATTTCTTCCCTAAAGGGGCTGTCAAGTCTTGTCCCAGGCTGCCCAGGGTAGGGGTGGAGTCCCTGTGATCCCTGGAAGGGCTTCCAAGCTGTGGAGCTGGGGGACAGGAGTCAGCGGTGCCCTGGCAGTGCCGGGGGAACAGTTCAACTCCATGATCTTAAGGTCTCTTCCAACCCAATCAATTCCAGAATTATATTATTTTAATAGTCGTGAGGCACGGAGCCAGAGAAATAAAGACAGGATGCAGTGATGAACATGTATCATGCTCAGCATTATACTGATTAATGCAACCAACCTGGGGATAAGAGAATCCTGAGCACTGGGTTCATTTCAACAGCAGCATTAAGTACATCTTTCACTTCTCTTATCAATTCTTTACACAGCATTACCATGAGCTTTTAGTGACTTTCCAGTCTAAATGCAAAATGACTGCATAATGGATGCAGTTTCCTTTCACACAGATGGCTCCACACAGAAGCTCCAGCTATTCTTACCAGGCAGTGCTCCTGGACATAACTATATGGAGAATATTCCCTTCAGAAGATGGCACAGTTAGGCTTCTGTAATGCCACAGCAGCCAGCAGGACAGCCAGTAACAGCATATTGACATGTGCTTTCCAGAAAGAGGTGAAAGGACACACACAGGTTAGATCAACTCATCAGTTCAACAAAAACCACGGGCATAATTCTCTCTAAATTAATACTTGAAAGACACTGAGCATCTGCATTTCTCAGCAGCAGCAGTGGAGCACTCAAAAGACATTTGTCACCTGGTGGAATAAGGAGTGTACCCTTCGTGTGATGGCCTGAAGAGGTTTTATCCTGCAAGATGCCAAGTGCTTCCTGTGGTTTGAAAGTGACTCTTGTGTAGCCATGAGGTCTGTCAACACTGATACCCACACCTCCCTCTCCTGCTGCCCCCTCTGGCAGCGTCTGCTCGCCAGAGCTTTCTGTGAAGCTGGAATAGAACGTCTTTGGAGCAAAACCTGCTTCTCTTTGTACATTTGTATAACCTTGAGTAACTTGGCCTGATGCTAACTGCATAAGCATAAATAGTATCAGCACTGCACATTTATACAGCTCCTTCAGGAGAGATTAATTTCAACAACTCATATTCTGACAAGGCTCTAAACATCTCCCTCTGTCTCACCTCAAATGTCACCAAGGTAGCTCTAACTAGTTACATCATTTTTCCTTTTTACCCTGCTTGCTCATGCCCGGGGGACAGAACAATGCATCTCATACCAGCTTTCATTTCTTATGCCCATTGACACTGTCAGCTCCTGTGAGAGCTACTGCCTCTCTCCACAGCACACACAGCACACGGTGCTCTAACTACACACTACTGCCATTAACCAAGAACCTTCACCAATCCTTGTCTCCAGAGCAGAAAATGCCCAAGATTCGATGTCTCCCACACCCATGGCAGCACACCCAGCAGAGTGGACAGCCTAGAAACAGATGCACCAGGGAGGGGGGAGCAGAGAGCAGGGCAGTGCCCACTCAACCTGAAAGTCCCCCGAGGAAACTATTGATGCTGGCTATGACAAACAGCTCTGCTCTAAAAGCCCTGACACAGGCTAAAGGCAGCCAGCACGCCTTGGTATTTCTAATTTCAATTCTCAGACTGTATGTAATGCTTCAGGAGATCAGCAGATTTCTTCTCAGAAAACAGAAAAAGAGAAGTCCCCAGGCACCAGGACTCAGACACCGGGTCCTGCACCGGCTGGAACACAGCACAGCAGCAGCTCCACTGGAGTGAGGGAGGGTTGTGATCCCCTGGCAAAACACTGATCTATGCAGTGAAAGCCAGGCAAGAGGGAGAATGTGTCTCGCCACATAGCAAATAAATTCCAAGTGTTTAGTAAACCTTCATAAACAACAGGTTTTGAGTGCCAGGCCAAACTGTGACTGAGCTGGCACGAAGGGCAGTCTGGGAAGCACAGCCCACCCCCCACAGGTAGCCCTTCCTCCTCACAGGACACGATTCAGGTTCTGCTACATGGACCCAGACAGCTCTTACCTGTGAAAATCCATAGCACCTCATAAAAACATTCATTTCTGCCCAGCATAAAGTAAAAGACGTGAGATTAAAATATACTCACTTATAAATTAAATATATATACAAATAACCAGAAACTTCATGAATACTACAACAAAGGATTCCAAATAGTTATCCAATGCTCGGTTCTAAAAACAGCATTTAATCTGACATGTGCAATGGTTATAGTTTGTGCTATAAATCTGTGCAATCAACTTAATTATATCTACGGCATTACTCGATGGAGACAGTTCATGTTCAGTCTAAAATTAAATGTACTGTAGCTGTTAGTGCAATGGTTACTCTTCTGAGACAGCACACTTCCCTTCTAAGCATAAAGCAGTAAATGCAGGAGGGCTTTTCCCATCATCTTCCCAGTGCCCACATGTCACTGAAGCAAGGGCAGCCTCACTCCAGCCACTGGAATAGTCCTGAGTCTAAGTTTAAGCAGGCTCACAGCTTAGCTGGTCACACAGAGCAGTCAGAACATAAATCAGATCACACTCAAAAAACTCCTGGTATGTTTTTATACTCTTGTGAGAACTAGCCATCACTGCAGCCTGCCGGGCACAGCCCTGAGCTCACCCCAGCCCAGACCCCACTGCTTCAGACACACCGAGCGATTCCAGCTGTCACAAGAAGACGTCTGCCTTCCAAACACTGCTCTCTCTGCAAACCCTGTGGCAAGGAGATTCTTCAGGCTTATTACACAGACCCCCTCTGCTAACATATGTAATTAGAGAAAGAAAACAGAAGTCGGGAGCAAGCAGACAAGGAATTTAAGAGAGGTTTAAAAGCTGGCACAGAGAAGACAGAGCTGAACCAAGCAGCACCCTGGGAAGACACTGGCACCTGTGACTGAGGGGGCACCTCAGTCTCCAGCACAGCTCCCGTGGCATTTGTCACAGCAGGTACACAGAGCAGGTAAGGAGAGACCTGCTCAGCACTGAACTCTTCTGGGCTTCCTATTCTCAAGGTAACTTGTATGAAACACAAGTTTGATTAAGATGCATCTTGCATTTGTCTTTTACTTTCTTACCACAAACTGTTCCTGTTTTGTTTTTAAAGTCACTCTTCAGTACACAGGTACACAGAAACACTTAAAAACCAGGTAAGATTTTGAGTTGGAATACATTATCACTCAGTAAGAACTACACTAATCACTGTAATTAAGACTCTATTTAAACAATTATTTGGGTATTAAAACTATTTTCCACAGCCTTAGCTTCAATGATATTAATCCGCCGTGAAGTTCTTGTTACTGAGCAAGAACAAAAGTTTTGTTGAGAAACTTCTTAATTGCAAGGCAAATATTTTAGCTCTAATGCTTACTTAGGTTCTTAACAAGAAAATCCATCTCATTACTTTGGATAACATGGAAACTTCTGACACCATTACTGCACACTGCCACAGCCATGATGCTCTGCAAACCACAGAGAGTTCAGTTCTCAGTGCAGCCAGCTACACCTGCAGAAGCCCACGTAACCGTGGTCCTGTGCACGCGTGTAAGGAAGGAATGGCCACAGTTTTGCATTTCTCCACAGAAAGGGCTGCTTGGCTCTGCTCTGGCCACAGAGATACATCAAACAGAGCAGAAGCACAAGCCAGGTTTGCCCACCTGTGCCTGAGGAACAGGCTGCAAGGGCCATTTCAGATCATAGCCCTGTATCTTGGCTTATGCCCTGGTCATTCATATAAATTAAAACAGACAACAGCATTTCAGAAGTGTAACACTGAAAAGGAGGCAGCAAGCAGAAAGCATTTTGTTTCGAGTTACTCCTTCTTTCCCCCTCAGTCTCATTCTTTCAACCTGCAACTCATTAAAAGAGTGTATTCCTTAAACACTTGATGGCTTCTGTCTGCAGCCATGTTCTTACTAAAAGATTACTGCAATAAGCTTTTCCACACCAAATTCTGCCTTCACCGAATGAAAACAAATTAGTCACACTCTCACCAGCATCCAAAATCCAGAGGTTATGAAGATTTAAATGCTATATAAATATCTCTACTGACGAAGTTCTCTGGTTAACTAATTCCTCTTCCTCTGCAGCACACTCCACACGCTTTGGACAACCGTAGACACATTTTCTTCAGTACATTTTCCATTCCCAGTAAGTATTAACAAGTAATAGTCAAAAGACTCAAAGGTTTATGACTCCATGAATTACGACCTCAAAACACAACAACTACTTCACTCTATTTCCTCAACATGAGGAGAAACCTCTTCCCTGTGAGGTGGCAGAGCCTGGCCCAGGCTGCCCAGAGAGGCTGTGGAGTCTC
>JANHGL010005447.1:53067-67237 GCA_024611195.1 Ceyx melanurus | reverse complement strand
GAGATCTCCACTCCCTTCAGCATCTTGGTGCCCTGTGCTGGACTCTCTCCAGTAAATCTCTGTCTTTTCTGAACTGGACACAGGATTCCAGGTGGGGCCTCACCAGAGCAGAGCAGAGGGGGAGGAGAACCTCCCTTGATACCCTAATGTACCACCACAGCCATCACTACACTGGCTGGCTAAAATATTCCCATTGCCAGGATGAACACATCACCATCAAAAATGTATTGCTCTGAAATACATATTGCTTTGAAAAAAAAAGCAACACTTCCCTCTAGCCAAGGTGACCAAGAACTCTTATGACTTTGATATCCAGCCACTCTCTAGCGGTTTTTCCATCACTATGTCCTGAGAAGCTCAGCAATTACAACCCAGAGTAAAAAAACATTCTCATCTGAGAGGCCCCAGGTTTGTGGCCTTCAGTTGCCAAGAGCAATAGCATGTGTCACACAAGGGAGGATAATGAGAGGGCTGAGGGCTGATCACAGTGATCTAATGACAGCAGCCATTTCCCTACACTTCATTTTGAAAGTATTTGGTGACTTCAGGCAAAAAAGCAATAAGTTTTATGACTATTACAGATAATATCCATAATATCCTCACAGAGAGGGCTATTGTCTTTTCATACAGATTTTAAATTATGCTTTAATGCTACATTTTTGCACCTGTATATAGTATTTGATCTTTAATGCCCTGCTGTTTCCCCATTCTTGAAGAGGACCTACACAAGCTAAGAGGACAAATCTAATTTTCTTGCTTTTGAAATGAATCTGTCGTTACATTAAAAGGTAATGCATCACATCACCATGAAGTGCTAAGGCAGACCAGTGACTAGTGCTACACAAACACCTATCTAGACATAGAAAAGAGACTTGCTGGAGCAGTTAGTGAGTCATATGGTATTTAATGGGTACTAAGAAGTTGCAGAGAGGAGTTAAATAAATAAAGCTTAAGAAACAGATAAAAATGGGCCATGTCCTCTTAACCTCATCTCCTACTCACACTGAGAAACTTTGATTAAAATTGATAAAGATTTCCTTCATACATATTTTGAGAGTATATTAATCTCTATCTCTGCAAGTAGTCAACCTCAATATTTAGTTTCAGTCTCTACTGCTTTATTGTGAATTGCCAGCTCTAGTCCCAGTACAGCATTTAATTACTAAATAATTTATCTGTGAGACAACACAGGAAGAGTTCTTTTTTGGGCACACCTTCCAGGGTGCCCAAGGCATACAAATCTACAGAAATCTCAGTTCTGTGCTCCCTAAAGGGGGGGAAAAAAAATAAAATCTCTCTCAAATAAGCTGGAAAAATGAATCCCAGTCTATCTTTTTTCTCCCCTGTGCTATAAATGCAAACTATTGATTTACCTCCAGCTCTTTCATGCCTTTCACACGCTTCAATAATACAGAGGATTTGTTCTTCATCCTTTCATCTCCAGGCCTGGAATGCCTCTTAAGCCCTACGTTAAGGGTCCCTCGTTCTTCCTCAGACTCAGCATTTGCATCCCACAGAGCTGGACAGGTGACATCTAGAGAGGCAAATCAGTAGCACATCATCACCTACCTCCTGACTGTTTGGAAGGTCAGGAAGAGACAAAATTTTTATAAACCTTGGTTTTTCAGACTTTTGATCATTTGTGTTTGGTCTTTTAGAAGCATCCTTCTGAATGGGATATAACAACAGTGGTAAAATATGGATGGAATATAATTTCCAATACCTGCAGCTTGCACTGATGTTGAACTGGCATCACTGAATCAAGTACTACATCAATCAAGACACTTCATTTTAGCATGCTTCCTTACTGCAAATGTATTGGCATGATTCTTTTTATTACAAGGGCAAAGGCTAAAGTATAAAACCAATATAACTTGCTTTTACTTCTCCAGAAACATTTGTAGCATGTATTTTTTTGTATTCATGTTTATTTCTTATTTCTTTTTCCATGCTGACTTTGTATGCAAAAAGGAATAATCCCAGTATTTTCTCCTTCAGATCTTCTCCCATGACAAACATCTTCAACAAGACCCATGAGAAGTGAGTTATGAAATGATGGGCAGGGTGAGTAGCATTTAATCAGACAGCACAATGACTGGACGTCCCTAATTATGTGTGTATACCACTTCAGGTTGGTCATTTATTAGGCTTTCTAGAAAGTACTGCAATACAAATCCAAACAAATATATCTCTGTTTTAAAATATAACCTTTCCAACATTTGGAAATAAAAATCTTGCTCCCAGGCACACTACCCTCTTACTGCAGCTCCAATTTTTCATTCGCTTTTCTTTCTAGTTCTCAGTACATTCATTTGCATCCAGTGTGACATGACAGAGTAGTATCTCCAATATAGCAATTAGAATTAGTCATTTGTTTGCTCAGCACTGGCCCAAGGGGACCCTGATGTATAGGGAGGGGTGGGGGGTTTATTTTTCCTGCCACTACTATACAAATAAACCAGTGAACACCAGGCTATGTGTCAATAATGCTGAAGCACAGTCATCTTAATAGCATGTATTTTTCCCACATTAACATGAACTCCACATATTAACCTACTGAAATCTGAAAATAAAAACAAAAGTGTTCACTAACGCTGTCTCTTTCTGCAGCATAAATTATCCAGATCTAAAAGGAATGACTGATGAGCTTAAAAAAGCTATATACTATATGTATATCTTATCTAAGGAGTGTGTTTGAAAGATGCTTATAGTAAGAAAGGAGATGAACTTCCACAGTGGCAGCAAAAAGGAACATCTAGGAATCATGAGAGGAAACTGGAAGAAAAAAATAAACAACATAGCAGCAGAATACCAAGGGAAATAAAAAATTAATAATTATAAGCTCTCCCCATGCTATTTTTTTTCCCTTCTTTCCCCTCCTAGTTCTGAAGCAGGTCTTCACATAACCTCCTTTTCACTTCAAAGCCATAATATCAAACTTTCTGCACATCTTCCTAGTGGGGACACGGGAAAGCTGTCTTGCTGAAGTGCCTGTGGCCCTGAAAAGCCAGGTTTCACTGCTCTTCTGTTCCTGCTGGCCAGGGAAAAGCCAGGTTTCGCTGCTGTTCTGTTCCTGCTGGCCAGTGTACGTTGTTTTATAGCTACTGAAATGTTTACACAGTGCCTGTAACCACCACATCCCAGCGCTGCTCAGATCTCCGCTTAAAGTTCTTTCTCAAGTGTCAGTTCAAAGAACATCAGCAACAATATTTATTTCTTTCCCTCCCCAACACGTCTGGAACTTTTTGCTTGGGGGTTTTTGTTTGACTCTGGGTTTGGTTTCACTGATTTTCTTCCCCCTGCTGCTGATGTCTGCCAGAGGCATCGCCATGGTGACTAAAAGACCTCCTGAGAGGATAACAAACCCATGAAGTTTTCCTTCAGAGCAGTCTCCAGCTGTTGCAAACTTTCCCCATTTATCTCTTCCCAGTCTCAATTAGAGCCATTGCATTTGGAACTGATTTCCCCCTCCCTCCTACTGCCAAGGCTTTGGTCCACTTGTCAATTGGCATCCCTGCTTCATTACTTGCTGACAGCTCACAATGCAACTCCCTTCCCCTGGTAAATTACTCCTAATCCATTCCTTCTGTAACATTATCTCCTCATCTCTTCACCACACAGACAGACCCTGGCACCCGGGGAAGGGTCTAGGTGAGGTGGCTGCCTCCCTGAGAAACCCCAGTTTAAGGAGTTTGGCGCACGGGGTGTTTTCCTGGCTTTGTGGCTGGTTTGTTCTGGGATGCAGGGCAAGCTCCGGTCTCACTCTCCCCTTCTCCCAAGGGGAGAAGAGAAATATTTCTCTGCCTATACAGGGTGCTTTGAGAGGTGTTGAGGGAAGGAAGTTTATTAGTCAGGATACAAACTCAGTAATCATGAGTAATCCTGAAATGTGACTTGTGCCAACCAAGACTGTTAGACCTTGGTCTTCTGACAGGTGGATGTTGCTGCATCCTGGAATTTCAGTATCTCTTAATGCTGCCTTTACTGTATTCCACACTATTCCCCACACATCAGGCTAGAAGGAACGTGCTTTAAGGATTTGATGTATATATTTCTACATAAACATTTCCTTTGGTTTGATGCTGTTGATTCTCACGTTGCCAGTAAGTAATTATAATTAGCTGTGAAAACACCAGTTTTTAATTGTTTGACAGTGTGCCAAAACACTTTGAAAGTACCAGCAAATATGGATAGAACAGAGCCATCAACTGAGTGCTGCTAAAGAATGCAGAGCACACAAGGGCACATAACTGAGATTTGAGAGATCTTTCTTTACTAGCACATTTAGAACTGATGAGATGCTCTCAGTTGACACTGCTCTGAATAAGGACATCTGCTTGCTGACTTATTGCAGGGAGAAGCCACCAAGGTTTTAACTGCACTGCCTCAAAAACTGCTGCTCCTGAGTCATGAGCTTCTCAGGCTGAGAACTAAGTTCACCTCTGCTTTCACAACTGGTCCTCCAGGTGAGGTTGCCAAGAAGATGAGCAATCGGAGTCATGAGTGATAATGGGAGCTGCCAAATGGATCCCAGATGAACCAGCTTCTGCCTCAGCTCTGCACAGACACAGCACTAAGCTTTAAGGGCTCATGCAATGTCTTGCAGCAGGGCTTGTTCAGCATCCTGAATATCTGTAGGGAAGTTGTTTTCCTCTCTGTGCTGCAGAGCACAGGACTGTGGATTCTAATCAGAATTAGAAATGTTATTCTGTATTATTATTTTTCTACATGGAAAAAAAGAACAAACCCTACCACCTTACCTTAGTAAGAAAACCTTTCTAGCCACTTCATCACATTAACTGAAACAAGCTGCAATTTTAATTTTTAAAAAATTTATTTTGAAGTACTCCATAGCCTTTAGGGGGTATGCATGTTTGTGGGTACCAGCAAGCATGTGACAAGTGAAAACAGACTAAGCCATGCATCAAAGTTAGAGATGGGAGAAATCACATGACTCGTACCAACATCCCTGGAGACACAAGCCTTTCCAGCCAGTAAGTGATGTCTCATTTCAAACTACAGAAAAAAAGAAATAACACATTCTTTTTCAAATCTCTGCTGGCACATAGAGAAATGGCCTAAAACTACTCATTAAGGGCAATGAATGACCTCCAGGATTCTGTAATAACAAGCAGATTTGGAAACCAAACCTGATTATTAAAAACACTTGCGTGACACTGTCTTTATAAAATGTGTTAACAATTTCCAACCTGGAATCATAACACTGTAGAATTTAAATACATTTTTCTTCCTTATACTTCACAGTATTTAGACAGAATAAATGCCTTCCCTAATTGACAGTCGGGGAGAAGGACTCCAGTGGTTCACACTGCCAGAATCACTTTGGTCCAGCATGATTTACCAAGCACCATGAAGTCAGTGAGAATAGAGAAATAATTCAGAATTACAGCTCCAAGACAAGGATCCACAAAGTGGCCTAGGAGTCCATAAAGACTTGAAATGGATCTGTAGAACCACATCTCTAACAGGTGCACTTCTCTTTAGAAACTCTTACAACAAAGAGTTAAGAGTGACAAGTACTGAAAAGAAAACATGCCAAATTTAATCAAGCCTTGGTAAGTCTTATCCCTCCAAACACATGCAACAGGACTCCTGCAGCTCTTTAACCTCTCGGAAGCAGTTATATATCACAGGGAGGTAAAAAAAAAAAAAAACAAAAGAAGAAAACCAAACCTATCCTGACGTACCAGTGGCACAAGAAATGTGAACAAATGTGATACACCAATTTAATGTTTACAAGATCTTTGGTTAAAACCAGCTAACAGACTCGCTTTACTTTAAGTTTACAGGATAAATCAGAAGAGAAAAAAACAAAACAAAACCAAAACCCATGAAATTTGACCTTTAAGATGCAGCAGGTACCACCTGGACTGCAATAACCACCAGCAGCCCCCCAGCCTCTGCTCCCTGCTGCTCAGACTGGGAGGTCTGTGGTGCTTTTCCACTGAGGCACTGCATCTTTCCACAGCTATCTGTGTTACATTATCCTGCAACTACAGACTCCACATGAGAATTAGCAGGAGCACAAAGCTATGAAACAATTGAAAAAATTACAGTCAAAACCCCTGCTGCTCAAGAGAAAAAAGGGTGCATACAAAAATGCACTGAGCTGGAAAGGATGCTGCAGAGCCCTGCAGCAGAATGGTCTGGAACAGCTAATTAGTTATTGCTGAACAGAGATTTATTTTAACTCAAAGGTTTCCTTTTCAATTCATTTGTAGAGTTTTTCACTACAGAACAGCTAAAATTGCTTCCCAATCACAACAGAAGATTAATTTGTGTGATGTCTGCAAGAGACATAAAATTCAAACTCCTGTACTATAACCCAAGTTATACTACTGTATAACTATATATTACTAATGATAACATGTTCAACCATTTGAAGACATTACACTCCAACAGATATTTACAAAATATCCCAGGTGGGGAGAAAAAATATTTCTTTTAATGGAAGCTTTATCTGACCACGTGAATCTTTGTAATCTTCTCTCTGGTTTTCAGACAGGACAAGGGACAATGTGGTGAAAGGTTTCTTTTGCCTGAGAAGGCTTGAACTTAGAGTTTTTTGTTTCTCCTGAAGCAACAGATAGAAACCTGTGAAATGTTGTAGAACATTTATGTTTAGGTTGAGGGAAAGTGCAGGCAGTGCATTTCCTCATTTCATTCTGGTGAGACCTTCAGAAGTAGAAGCATCCTTTGGAACTCACACTGGGAGTCTTTGTTGGGACTGTCAACAAAAGTAAAAATAGAAATCTTGCAAGAGGGACAGATCCACTGAGATAAAGCTGACAATTTTCATTAAATAATATGTAAAAATGGTTTATTACTGAAACATAATCTATAAGACTGCTAAATATGAACCTTAAAAATAAGTATTCCTAAAGCACATTCACTTCAGCTCACTGCAAATGTCACTGCAGCATCACCTGGGACTTTGAACAAAGATTTACTTGTTACTGAAAACAATGCAACATGGCACTTACTAACAGATTTGCCACAGACAGACAAAGCAAAGGATCAAAATAAATGTAGTTCTGAGCCATCTGGGATCCTTCCTCCTGACCCAAGCAGATGCTACTCCTGCTCATCAGGAACGTGGAAGATCTGCAGATCTTCCAGAGAACTTCAGTGCAGTAAGAAGAGGCTCTGAGTCTCAGCTGAGACTCCTTGAGGCCAATCAGAAGGGTAAGCATCTCTCAATCTTCACCTTCCTCGGATGTTCTGCTTTTCCAACATGTAAACTGAAATTCACTGCTTTTTCCACCCCTTAAAATTCCAGATATGCAAGTCATGAAAGGATCTAATCTACAGTCTTTGTTTGATCCAAAACCTATTGACATCAAAGGCTTTGAAACAGGACCTTTAATGTTTGGAAGGGATTTCAAATAAGCCTGTAATTTAATTTATGTCTCTTTATAGTGTTAGTCTTCACGACGGAGTTATTTAAGGTATAATGAGACAAAGATTTGAAAAACTCTGATGAAGACCATATTGATGCAGAGAAGGGCTCAAAGAATCTTTTTGAGTTTATTATCTGTAACTGCTAGTATTCCTTTCACCTTTATTTAAGTAGCATCTGCTAATAGAAGATTTTAGCCAGAGGGATACAGCTGCTCAGGATATCCTCTGTGTTCAGCTCTCATTTAATTGTGTATTATCAACCATTCCCTGGAGAACGCATTTAATAGATGATGAACCTGTTTCATGAACAAACCTTCTCAAGAGCATTATGAGATTTGAAAGTCCTGACAGAGAGCAATGATCTGTGTAACTTCACGTTCCCTGGGGAGCACCACTGCTCTGTTCAAGTTCTCAAATCAGGGGGAAAAACTCTAATTCTAAAAATAGACAAATAAAAACAGCGAGTACTCATTGTTGGGCTGGGAAAAAAATAAAAAGATACAATTGCTAGCTCACTGCTAAATATTCTAGTTTCTCAGAACATGCCTCTCTTCCTTAGTCAGGCCATTTTGTTTATTCCCTTTTAGCTTCCAATCCTCTAGTTTCTCTCTGCCTGACAATTAACTGAAGAGAGGTAAATGTTGCATTTGATGGTCAGTTGTGAGCTGCTGTCACATGTAGCTGTCTATTATCAGAGGAGACTGAAAGGGGAACACTGAAGGGCAGAGCACAGCAGCTTGACAGCAGGCAGCACACAGACAGAACTGAGGGGATTATGAAGACACAGACAATCTTTCATGCTGTGTTTACATGATGCTCATTTCCACAACATCCTCACACACAGATAAACAAACAAAACACACGGACAGCTAAATTCATGGCAAAGGACCTGGAGAAAAGGACTGCCACACAGCCTGTCTGGGTGCACAGCAGCATCCCGGACTACACAGGTTTTCAAACACACTCCCGTGTTTCTTCAGATCATGACAAAAACTCAGGTATTTTAAAGAAACCTCATCAATAAAACACTTAGAGGGGGAAAATATGTGTACAAAACAAATATCATGACCCTTTTATGTGTATGGTTTGGTAAATGCTGCTTTTAGATTAGGTCTTTGTGCCTTAAGCTCACACTACGGTCAGCAATACATTGCATTTACCTGACAAACTGCAGAGCAAAGGAGAAGCTGTGTAATGAAACCAGACAGAAAGCTTGATGAATTCGTTTCAGAACAAGAAAAGCAGAAGGGGAAAATGCCCACAGCAGTCCAGGGAAGAACTCATTACAGCCAAGCAGCACCAAGAGTTCCCAGTACTCTCGTTGCAATCAGGAATAATAAAATATAAATAAATGTAAGGTATAAATAAATGTAAGCTTTCCCATTTCACTATGCTAAGTTCCAGAAGAGCTGGGCATTCCAAAGGCACCGCTTTTGGCTTTCTGCATTTCTTCATTTCTTTCCACTTTTACCAAAGCAATACAGATGCAAACAACACAAACTGATGAAAAACAAAACAAAACAGGCTTGGAGACCCAAAAGGAACTACTGGTGCAGTCAAACGTGTAAATGGCAATAGTGTTCCTCATGAGATTTATGTTTATCTCGTTCTAATAAAGTGGATAGCACCCTCTTTTAACATATTGCTTTTTATCTATATATTCTTATCCTAGTAGGAGAATCTAGAATCACTCACAAAATCATTAACACTGACATTTAGACAACACAAAGCCATTTCAATTCAATTAAACAAAGTGTGTGTTAACCTTCAGCAAAGAAGTAGCCGTTCATTTTTATAGGCTGCTGTAAACAGTTTTCTGGGCTTCAAAGCCAAGATCAATAAAGCTTCTGCAAACAATAATAATCTCACACACACTCCATCGACAGCTGCTCAGGAAATATGGTCTGATTCTAAAGGTCCCAGTGACTGGGCACTTCCCCAGTCCATTCCTCTGGCTCTCTGACATCAGAGTGCAAGTGCCAGGACCTTAGGGGTCCCTTTGCAGCAGCAGCTACAAGGAGCTGCCCCCTCCTCTAGCAAGAAAGACTACCTATTGTAAGGAATCTCTGGGGAAAAAAGTGAATTCATGTATTGAGCCACTACCTGAACACTGATGTGTGGATGTTAAAATACTGCTGCAAGGAATTTTCCTCCCTGTGGGAAAGGGAAGGTTCTCCCCAGCAGTGGCCTTGCTGGCATTTGTTTGTAACACGGTAGAGATGTTCTGACTCTGGGTGCTGTGGCACCCCAGACAATCACCCCAGGGGGTGGCTGCTTCTTGTCCAATTACCTTGAAGTTAAAAGGGTATAAAAAGAGCTGTAAATTAATAACTAAAGGCTTCTTGGCACCTTGGTGAAGAAAATAGTCTGCCTGGCTCTCTCTCCTCCTCGGGCAACTGGCAGATAAACGACACTGATGAGGCACAAATCATGTAGCCTAAAGTTACAAGACACTTCCACAAAGGACAGAGACAGATGATATGTGAAGCCTGCCTCTTTGCCCTTAAAATCAGTGTTATTAGTTTAACTCTACAGGCACAATCCAGTGTCCAGCTCTGTCCACAAGCCCCTTGCTTCATTTCCTATAATCTCACTAATGAAAAGGAACAGAGCAATTCAGCAGCTTCTGAATTCCATAGTCCTGCTAAGGCTGCCAATGCAAAGATCTGCTCTGTGTTCATATCTACTCCAGTAATCCTTTTACCACCTCCCGCATCCCAGCATCTATTCCACTGCCTATTTAAGAGGGGGGTGTGGTAAGAACTCAGCACATAGCTGTGCAATAGCTCTGATCAGGTCTCACTCAGGTCAGGGGATTAGGCTGCTTGAGAGCTACTGGAAAGTCTAATCCCTGAACAGAAGTTTAAGGCTGAAGTTTGCATGGTCAGTTCTGGGGGATTTGGAGGGCTTCTGCAATTCCACAATGATGGATTCAGATAATGCTTCAAAAGAAACAAACAAAACCAAACAACACAACAAAACAAAAAACACCAGAAAGAAAAAGGCATTTTCCCTGTAAAACACTTCCCCACAGCATCAAAGTACTGCAAGAAGGAAGAGATCAGCTTTATTTCCATCAGACACTAATAATGTCACTACATAAATGCCATTGTGCTCAGGGCATCACGCACAGTCATCTGTGTGTTGAGATCAAGGACAGTTTAATCACAATAATCACCTGTATCAAAGAAACTTAGAGGACACATCTTCCCATGGAAGGAAAATACCCCTGCAGATGAGGAGCTTTCAAAGTTAGTGTTGCTGTCATTACAGAGTACCACCACTAAGTGCAAAGTCACTGTTTTCATGCTGGTTCAAACTGGAACAGGATTGGACCTTCTGAGGGTGTTTAGTGAGTAGGTCCTTGCCACTACTTTGGCAAATAAGCAGCCCCAATATGCACCACACAGCAAGCCTGCTAGATGCACAGATGATTCTGCTGACTACAGCTTACAGATGGAATGGGTCTGGTGCTTGCTGAATGCCTCTGGTTTGTATTTACTCTATTTCATCACTACAGTCCTAACAAATTCATTTTTGATTGAAATCCACGGAAATTTCATCCAGAGTCCAAAGTAACCCAGCATTTAGTAAAAGGGGAAAAAAAAAAAGATCTGAGTGATAAGCCTGTTGGGATATATACCTATTTAGGTTGATTCTCAAAATACCTTGATAGATAGGAGAAAGCAGATCATGAGCTACAGCAAAGCAATTCATTTAGACTTCTTAGAAACAGCCAAGTATTTCTCCTTCCTTTCCCTGCAGCAAACCAGTGCCAGGTTTACAATTTGCCATTTCCACTGCAGTCTGTAAGGAACACAAAGCAGTCCAGACAGCAGCACTGCTGGAAATGGGTGCTCCTCTGCCCAGCTGGCAGTGCTATTTCTGCTTTCAAGGGCATGCAGGAACATCAGCCACATTCAGTCAGAAAGTAATTGTGTTCAAGCTAGTAAACACCATTTGGATCACCTCATAAAAGGCTGCAACGTGCTGTAGTGGGTTTGTAAGCCTGCCTGCTTCTGTCTGCTCCTTTTCTCAGCCCTTAGCTTATGAATGAAGGCAGCCTCTGGCTGGGAATGCATCTTCTGACACAAACCACGGACACCAGTTTGGCAGCAGTGTGAGGAGCACTGATGGGATTTTAGAGTGAATAGGGAGCAGGTGAGGGCTGAACAAAGCATCTGAGTCACCTTGCAGAGGACTCACCTACTGCTGAACACAGTCACCAGTACAAGTGTACACATGGAAAGAAACCAGTTCAGTTTACTTCTTCCAGTGGCAGCACCTCATCATAACTCCAACTCTAGAGGTTAAAGATTTTCTCAGACAAGGCAGGTGGTTCTCCTTTATCACACCTCCCTAAATGAGGGAAAGCTGTTGGGGGGAAAGGCCATGCTCTCACCACTAAAGATGCTTAATTTCACCATTAACTTGAGAGCTCACCTAACTGTCACTCTAATGTTTCTGATATTAGTCCTGCCCAAGCTAAAAAGAGAGATGGCAAGAGCACGTTTCTGGTATAGTATATTATCTAAGAAAGCAAATAAATATTAGATAGCTAACGTGATTTCCTTCAGCACAACCCCTGAGGGCTCTGTCTGTGCTATGCCACAGCAAGCTCTCCCTGAAAGCAATGGGACAAACTTTCCATCACCTTCAGCAACTCTGGCTGATCATAAAAACTGCTCAGAAAATAAGAGCTGAAAAAAAAAAGGATGAAGGAAATTAGAATTCAGTTATTTCAGCCACTTGTGTTATCCAACTAGCTCTTATCTCTCTGCTGCAGATTAATCAATACCTAGATGGCAAACGATTTCATCCACACTGTGACCTTACTGAATATTCCAATATCAGGAGAAATCCAACTAGGTTCTCCTCACAGCAGTAAGACTATTTACTACAGATCCTATGAACAGTGGGAGCAGAGCTGGAATTCACATTAAATTGCAGCAGTACATTTGGCATTAATGACAAGTACCACACATCTCCAGGCATCTGCTTCCCATCTCCTTCAGCAGGGTGAGGGTTTTGCATTTGTGCCTTCTGCTTTTGTGCTGACACAGCTACTTACAACAAACCAGAACAATCCACTGTTTCCTTCAGTTATTTTTCAGCTGGATCTGTTCATTAATCTGGTTCACATCAGAAACTTGCACAGCAGAATCAACAGCCTCCAGGCAAAAGCAATAGCTGGCAGCAGGAGTGTTAAACCTGGCACTGCTGCTGACAAGATCTTCACACTGCCCAGTGCTAGAGGAGAGACACTGTGAAATACTACTTCATTAAACATTCATTACTCAACTATTTTTAAATTCCACGCAAAAAACCACCACCACTCTATATTATTCTTGCATAAAAAAGTAATATGCCACATAGCAACCAATTGTTCTCAGATCACAAGCCACCAGAAAGGAATTTTAAAAATCATTTACTGAATTTCTCTTTTATTTTTATCATTAATAAATTAAAAAATATTACAAATCTAGAGTTTATTATTCTGTATGCAGACTTTCTATCCTACCCACTTACTGTTCTCACTCCCTTCTCTCTATCACATTCCTTGTGTGCCAAGTTGAAAAGTTACCCAGGTTTAGCAGCCCAGTGCCTGAAGTGCCGTGGGATGACTGAACACAAAACTCACCACCCACTGGGGATGCTGCTCCTTGGAGCAGGTCAAGGGTCTGAGGATCCCTGCACAAAGAAGGCAATGGGGAGAAGGGGCAGAGCACTCCCATCTTCACAGCCTCGACAAGCCACATGGACAAAACGAGATGAAAAAGAACTTCCCAAGACATAAAATTGCTCGTGCCTGCCCAGAATGGTCCTCGACTGCAAAGCCTCTGCTTCCAGCACAAAGGGAGGAGGCAGGAGTCTCTGGGCTGGGAGATGCTGATATAAGATATCAAGAGACCTAACTGTAAGAAGCAAGAAATGAGAGACTGTTACAGTTCAGGATTCACAGCGGATCAAACATGAGGTTTCTAGGCTATTTTTAAACATTGCTGCAACACTGTAATGTGTTAAAATGCTTACAAGCCATCATCATCAGACACACTGCCTCAGATTCTGTGATATGGAAGAACTTCCAACACACCAGTCAATGTGGCAATAATTGAGCTTCAAGTTGGTTTTTGTGTTTTGGGGTTTTTTTTTCCCCATTTTTCTCCTTAAATAGTATGCTGCTATTAATATATATATTTATATTTAATATATATATTACTTCCCTGAATATGCGTCCTATGGTTTCTCATCTCTTTTACATATTTTGATGTACTACATGGATCAGATTGTACCAGATGCTAATTTTGTTAAGAAGTGTTCACTCAAACCTTCTACATGTGTGCTCTTACACAGGAGCTGTCAGGACAATTGGGACTAATGCAGACAGAGCTCAAACGCAGGTTGTTTGATTACTACAGGGATAAAGCTGGAAGAAGGACACAGGAGATGCAATAATGTTAAGAAATAAGGGGAATTCTTCTAATGACTATCAGATAGATAGATAATGACTAGACAGACACTACTTCACAGAGAGAAAAAGAAGTTGTAGGTAGTTTGTAGCCCCAGACAGCATGGGTTCACTTCACAACCCTGAATTGTCTGTACAAGGTTCACAAGGCATGTTATGGGATTGGAGATCCTCAGCTAAAAGGTACTAGAAACATTTTTAAAAATAAAAATAAAATAAATATATATATATATGAATATTTGGGGTTACTTACCCCCCTTTTCTCTGTTTTTAACACAC
>JANHGL010005447.1:31240-48332 GCA_024611195.1 Ceyx melanurus | reverse complement strand
GACATCCCAGGTGGGGTTGAGGAGGCTCTGAGCACCCTGCTCTAGCTGAGATGTCCCTGCTCTCAGCAGGGGTTGGAACAGATAACCTTTGGAGGTTCCTTCCAACACAGGGCATTCTATGATTGTGTTTTTCCTTCATTCGCAACCTTGTGACCTCTGGAAATAGCTCAAAAACCAAAACCACACCAAACCAAACAGTATTAAAAGCCCCCAGCAGCTGTTTCAGCTCTGGCATTTCCACAGAGCAGTCCTCTGCAGATCAACTGCACCTGCTTCAAACCCCTTGTTTGGAATTCAGTAAGCAGGCATTTCACCCCTGTAAGCTATCCCTTTCTGCTTTGGAACAGCATGAACTCTCAGCTTTCAGTGGCAGCAAGATGGAGACACCAGAACCCCAGAGCAGATGGCTTCAGCTGCAGGTATTGGTTTTATTTTGCCACAGAGACCCCACCACAAACACACAGAAAACAAGTTGTGCTTTTCAAGTGTGTCCTAGTGACAGCAATATAAAAATAATTTAGAACCAACCATGTAATTATGTGCATTTATTTCAACCTTCCATTACTGCAGATAACAAGATGAATAGTGAAATGTGAACTTTAACAATCCTGTAATTACAGCCACTGAACCGTATGCCACTGAAAGCATTGTGCAAAACCCAGATGCAAAAGAATCAACGAGCTATGTAAATAGAAATGAAACAGCAAAATAATCAACTGATGGAGAAGTAACGTGCAGCACTAAATAGGTTCTCAGCATCTCTTGCTGCAATGTTTAGCAAACACTTTCAGGTTTCTTTCCTCAAATTGTCACCCTTCTCACTCCCAGATATTATTCAGAGGTTATCATGGTAACTGGCCTGGCAGAAAATATCCCACAGAAAATAGATGCAAGCAGAATTACAGAGATATTGGGGTGTCTTCATGAGCAGCAATCTCCTGCCTTCCAGGGGTGAGCTGCAGCATTCCCTGTCTCAGGAATCAGCCCACCCCTGGCTGACAGGCTCCGGCCAACAAAGACATCAGACTATTGCTCAGAGCCAACTTGTCTGCCACTGAAGTTTCATTCATACAAAGCACAACCCTCTATCTGACTGGGGTTACCTCCTAACTCCTTCTGAAGAGCAGCAGGAGGAGGAAAGGGCTGGTTCTTCCCCAGAGCAGCTCTTTTGGGACACATACCTGTATCTCAAGCACTCTGAAGATATTTTAGTCCACAGCAGCAACATTCAACCTGCATTTTAACATTCCTAATGCATCTTAGTCTCCACAACATAACCTACTCACCATTATCCCGAGTTTCCTTCCAGCTCCACACTTCATCCTGCTGCTGACCAGCTTCCCGTGCCCAGGCTGCCCCTTCTCTGCATCCAGGCCCAGCTACCCACACTCCCGCTGGAGAAAATCCCCACCCCTCGTTAGCCTTCAACAGGCTCCACCTGGGTGTGCTGCCCCCACCCCTCATTAGCCTTCAACAGGCTCCACCTGGGTGTGCTGCCCCCACCCCTCGTTAACCTTCAACAGGCTCCACCTGGGTGTGCTGCTCCCAAGCTGCACAACTGCAGGGCACTTCTCAGGAGGGACAGAAAGTTTTACATAAATGAAATACAAGCAGCAGCATCTAATTAAAACATTCTCTCAACTCCCACCTAAGAATTTCTTGTTTAGAGGGGAGAGACCACTGATTGTCTTTTTCCCACCAAAATTTTGGACTCTTATTCTAAAATATTATCTATAAATAGTAACTAATTCACAGACTGACTGTAATCCTGGAGCAGATGCAGTAGGCTACCTCTTTTATATACTTTAATATGTATTTTATCTAGAGTTGGTGCAATAAAACTCCATTTCTGCTGTTTTCTTTCCCCAAATACAGGAAGGGAATTGATTTTCCACAACATCCAAGTGGCCAGAGCTGACTTACTTAGAGACTGACTGTAGATGCATTAAGTGACCAGCATGGGAAGAGGCTCTGTCCCACATGGCCCTTCCCAGCCCTTCTCCTGCATGCAATTAACAAAACCAACATTGAAGTTGTAATCCCTTCCCAGACTTCTTGGCAAGCATCCCATTTGTTTTCTCCATGTTATTTTACATGGAGGTGGCACTGACAGTCCCACGCGGGAGAGACTTGCTTCCCTTCCAGTCCGTTTGCTCATCAGTAAAGTAGGATACAAACAAGTTGCAAAGCACATGTCTAAGAAGGGAGAAAAAAAGGGAATAAAACACACCAACTCGAGGAGGGAGAAAAGAAAAAGATTAGATAGGGGTGGAGAGGATGGCACAGCAAGCGTTTGACACATCTCTGCTAAAATCATTGCTTGGTTGGCCGGGTGAGGTGAGGTTAAGAGAAGGCCAAACCTGCTTGTGAGCTCCTGTTTACTTCAGCAGATGAACAAGTTTGGATTAAAGGGGGAAAGAAGAAGAGATGTCAGCACACTTCAAAAGCAGAGCGTTTTACTCAGTACACTGCCCATTAGCTGGATGCTTCAGAGGCCTCTCCCTCTCCTGCTCTAACATTTCACTGCCTGATTCAGCTGACAACGGTGTCAATGACTAAATGGAAGTCCCTGATAAAAGCATCACACAATCAGTCTAATCCATACAGCACAGACACTCTTGCTTAATTACACTAAGTATTGCTGTTGGGCAATTTTCTGCACAAAACCAGAAAAATAAAAAAGAGCTTTTTGTGGCTCTAACACCACAAGTGTGACTAGGTGTGCAAGACTCTGGAGCTGCACTGCTGACAAATGTGTAAGACAACATTATTTATGCCAAGCACACTAGAAGGCTAAGCACCATATGAAAATCAAAATAAACACAGCCTTTGGGTAAGAGTCTTCTGCTCAGTCCAGGAAAGATTGATCTCCACACCCTGCAGGTGACAAATCTGTTTAAGAAGGGGGTCAGAACAGAGAGTGGAGCTCACACTTGGATCAAGCTTTACAGGAAGGTCAGATAATTCCAGTGTCTCCCTTGGATCAAGCTTTACAGGAAGGTCAGACAGTATTACCAACACTGCCAAGAGCTACTGCAGGATCTGGCAAGATCCCTGTAACTCCAGGAGCAGGGAGAATGAAGAAAGAGCAAGACAGGGAGCTGAAATAAACATCACCAATATATGGAGTTTACCCACTCACATTTCAGAAGCCTAATTCTTTCAGGTGTTTTTTCAAAGCAGCAAAAGCCAGCAGCATGCAGATAGGTATTTTGCTTTCACCCACTTAGGCTGGAGAGGCAAATTACTGGCTATCCAGGATTGGTTGTGTCTTCCCTGGGCATTCATCAGACATGAGTCCATCACCAGCAATCACCCTGGCTATACAGAGCACATCACTCTTGTTTATACTGAATGTAAAGATCCTTACACTGTGCTGGCCTCTGCACCACCATCACTTTGTGAAAAGGCCTTGAAATAATTGAGAATCATGTTTCTAGGTTAAAATCAATTATCGCTCTGTATTTTTTTACTATGGATGTTATTTAATTTCATTACTGCCCTGTTTCCCAGTGACATCTATTGCCAGTGACTGCAGTGAGAAAATTACGTGAGATTTATTTTCACCCTGGACTCATCAGAAGGCTGTTTCACTGACAATTAGCCAGAGCAGCTTGCCCTTCCCTTGTTTCCAGAGCATAAGATGTGTGTATATGGGGTGTCAAACACAGTCACGATGGGTATCACAGATAATCCAGATGTGTGCACTATACACAGGATAGCAATAGAGCTATTTACTACAATTGGATTAATAAATTGCCAGTCAGAACACAAACTGCACAGCTATTTGCATCTACTTTTAGTGTGCTCTCAGGAAAGTACTAATCACACCTCCAAATTTTTACATGTAATCAGAAAACACCATAAAACACTCCTTGTGTATCTCGTGTATGGGAAATCATTTTTCAATATACTGATTATACAATTCTGCATATGAAATCTCCAGGCCCCAGTGACAGTAACACAGTGCAGGATTTACTAGACAATACCACTTTCAGGATACCACACACAACTAGGAACTCACCCCACACTTTCTCATCTATTTTTTCCTATTTTGACAAAATCTGTGCACAATTTCATCCCGCAGTGAAGAGTTCCAAATTTACCTTCCCAAGCTATCTGAAATATGGAGTATATTCCTGCCTGGCTCATCCACAGTTTTTGAGACATAAATATGAAAAGAGAAATAAAATAAAAATAAAAGAAATAGGAAAATAAAAATGAGCATGTATGAGAAGGGAAAATGTAAAAGATGGTGTGAGGAGAGTAAAATACAGAGGCAAAAGAAGAAAATATGACAAAGCAAATCTGCAAGGAGAAGAATGAAGAGAGGGAAGGAAGGAGAAAAGCTAATACACGTTTACTGCAAGATGATACATAAAAGCAGACATGTGATCCCCGTTAGAATCCCTCACTCTGCCTGTTGACAACCCACGACAATGCAGCACCTCAAGTATCCATTATACTTTCCAATCTGCTAAGGACTGGGTGTTGAAATGACAGCTGCTGAAATATGGTATCAACATTTCCCTGCAGCCATTATCAGCACAGATAAACCTGTTCCAAGTTATCCTTATCAGAGCATGGGTAACAAACACTTTGACATCATGTTAGACTGAAAAATCACCCCTGCTGCAGCTCCCTCAGCAATCACAAAGCAGCAACACGTTTAATCAAAACACCTTTGCCTCTTCATAGCCGGGTATTAATGATGCTCTGGGAATCAGCATTAACAGTTGCCATTTTGCTAATATTCTGACCTACAGTTTAAAGACCAGCACTCTTGCCCAGTTTCATCCTTTCTGATACTCTGGAAGTTGAGAGGTCTGTGAAAATTCTGGTCATCAAGCCTTCTGAGTCCTGGAAATTACACTAAAAAGTGCCTGGTTGTTTGCTCCTAGGAGAATAAAACCCTGCTGTTGACAGCAAGAGATCTAATCTGTGACCAACGTTTCTCCACTGAAGGAATCATGGCTAATTATAGAGTTTTATTTGTTTGTGAACAACTCTAGGGGAACAATAAAAGGGAAATCAAGGATCATTAGCAAAAATACTTCTTGATAGTGAGCTCTATCTGTCTGTGAAATTGTCTCTGGGGAGAAATGGCAGATGCCTCACTCTATAGGTCATTTTAATGGGAAGAGATTAAAATGCTGGAGAAAGCAATGGGACTGCAACCCCATTCACTGTGCCCTTCACAAATTCCTCCTTCAGCCTCCTCCTCAAGCTACTGCAGTTCTTCTACCCATCTTTTAACTACTTCATTATCTTTTAATCATGAAAATCAGGATCTGGTCATCGCAGCTTTACAAGAAGCGTTCTACAAACGGTCTTGAAGCCCACCAAGGAGGATAATAATCTGAATTCACAATAACCAGCACACAGGACTATGGTATAAGGCAAGTGCCCTATGAAAACATTCACACCACGTGTACTCACACACCACACCTGGCTTATTGGGTCTTTCTTGTCTCGTATAATACACACTAATATTCATGCAGCCTCCCATTTCTCTGTTCCAGACTCATTATCTGATATACCACTTACTGAGCTGTGCCAGTGCTGAACAGTTACCCATTTAGGGTAATTCTCAGAAATGTTACTATCGTTTTCTGTTAATGGTGAATTTGATTTACTAGTGAATTCTATGCTCTGTGGTTAATACCATGGTAGCTATCTTTATTTCTTGGACTATGTTTTTATTAAATGGTTCTAGTTCTTTGTTAATTCCTTGGTTTTATTTTTTTCTCCCATGGTTAATACAAGTAGTCCACTAGAAACCAGGATATATTTGTTTTCAACCCACTGTTTGTTCCCTGGGGCAAGCCCCATTATTTCCATGTGCTGTGCTACTGCACAATGCTGCCTGACATATTTCAAAGAAATATGATAGGTTTATTTAATATAAGGCTGTCAGAAGGGGTAGATATAGAAAAAAAAAATCAGGAGCTGAATTGCAATGAGTATCTCTTGAGGAGGTCCCTATTCGTGATCAGTTTAATTTTAACAAATTATTTGTATATTCCCATTGTAAACAGGAATAAAGTCCACTCTAAACAACACATCACTACCTGTGTTAAAAAAGCAGGTCTAAGGGGCTGCCCTGCCCCTAAACTGTGACAACCATTGACCATTTCTTATAAATGAGACTAGATAAAATCCAAAGGAAAAAAAAAAATAAAAAAATATATATATATAAGGACATATAATAGAAGAGCTGTGACAGTGTCACATGAGAAAATACTCCATAAACAAAGCAGGCACATGTCATTTTCACTTACGGAATTCCATCAAAATAATACACAAATTGCTGTGCATTATTATAAAATTGAGGCTAATGTTATTATCAAAGAGGTATTTCTTAAACATGTAGTTATTTAACTTCAGGGAACAAATCAGGGCACTCCATTAAATGTGCACTAGAATTCTATATAATCCTTGATTTTTATTTCTTTTTGGTTCCTTCCCCCCTTAGTCTCAAATATGAAGTAATGATTTTTCATTTCCTGTTGGGACTTGGAGAAACAATATTTTGTTTCCCCATATTCCCTCTATTTTTCTAGGATGCTTTGGGATTAAGAGAACATTTTTTACTTGACAGTCCTGTCAGCTGACTAGGAAAAAAGGGATTAGCAGACAGATGGAAGGGGACAAGATGATCCTTGAGGTCCCTTCCAACTTGGTGTTCTATGGTTCTAGCAGAAGTCATGCCCTCCTCAGAAAGAGGCACCAGGAGAAGGCACAGAAAAGGGCAAAAGGAGCCAGGTTTATGTGCAAGAAGAAATTAAACTGATTAAGGTTGTTCAATTTAGAAGACACAATTAGGGAGATTTACAAGAGAAATACATACAAAAGGCACAGAGAAGATGAATAGGGAATAATTAGTCACTTTCACAATAAGAAAAAAACATCAGATTAGCCAGCCAAAGCTTTATGAAAAATAAAAGAAAGGCCTTTTCCACATAATTCATAATTGCAGTTCTGACACCCGTTTTGCAGGATGCCACAAGTAGAAATGGACTGAAAACATCATTAGACCAATTTGCAGAAGAAAATTCAACTGGTGATTTAAACTCAAAAGACGTAAAGAAAACCTCTGACCCTGCAATATATTTGGCATGAGGGGACGTATTGCAGGAAAAGGATAACTGTATTTTTGCACTCGTTTTATGTGTTCTCTTACTATAATAGTTTATAACACTGTGACTCGATGTGATCAGGAATATCAGAACCAATTAACACTAACAAAGTCATTTAGCAGATGAACCTGTATCCTTCCACTGTATCCCTAATGCTGCTGTGTACTTTCAAGTGACCACCATGTGGAATAATTTTGTATAATGCAAAATCCAAACTACTTAGAGAACAACAGTTTTGCAAAAGTATACCTTAAAATATATTAAAAAATTCCCTGACATCAATGTCAGCCCCTGTCAGAATTCTTTGTTCTGCTCTTTTGGGCTGACACAGTTCTGCCCATCATAGTTTTAAGAATATCTAAGAGTGAAGGCCTACAGTGTGCCATAGTATAAGAGAATGCATTTTTAATGCAACACCCTTGCTATAATGCTGGCAGCATATTAGGAATATAAAAGCAAAGTCATCTTCATAAAATAAAACAAGAAAATAGACTTGTGGCACAAAGCAGAAATGCCCTGGTTGTGGTCTGCAGGCCACAAAGGGTACATAAGACATTCTTGTCTGTCTGTGAAGAGTGGTTTCACCACAAAGTTATCCCTCTGCTTCCTTATTTCCAGTGACAGAATTGCATTAAAAAAGGAGATACAAATGTAAACATCCCTAATCTCGCTTTTCCTTGCAAGCCATTGATATTGCTGTTGCCAGGATGCTGTGGGTTGAGAAACAGTGGAGAGATGTCCAAAAAGATAATCTATCTTTAAAATGCTTCAGAAGCCCTGTCATAAATAATGTATAAAGCAGCATGTCAAATAATATAACTAAAACCCAAAAGGCACAGTTCAGGAGTTATCAGCTCAGCTGGACTCCAAGTTAAACCTTTAGACCTCGGTAACTCCAACTGAGCTGCAGATAGGAACAAGTTCCTTTGTATGATTCAAACAAGTTAATTAATGTAAAACATAAGCACTTTGCTGTCTGCAAATGACTATCTAGGTACAACCATCCCAAGATAAGCACCTAAAAAATATGGCTTGTGTCATCTTCTAAGTACTTTCCTAATAATTAAACCTTTAGAACTTCTCCGATATGCAACTCATACGCAATGTTGCTTTTGTACACCAAGATAAATAATGAGCAGCTTTTGCATAAACCAACAAGTTACAGGTTGATAAATTTGAAGATAATTACATAAAATCCTAAGTGGTGGATGTTTGGTGAAGTTAAGCTTCACCCTACTGATTGGATGTGGAGAGTTCCTGTATTAAAGCAAACCACCTTTGCACAAGTCTATATTCAGCTTAGTTACCTGCAGCCCAAGTATGAATCCACAGGAGTCAGTACAAAACACACACCATGGGGCTCCAATAAAATATAGTTAGTTAACAACTAGCAGGTCAAACTTTTTCCAAATGTAACTGCATTCCTTTTGTTACTGTCATTCACTCGTGCCATCAGTGAAGCCTCCACATCATATAAACCCTACAGTTCCTCAGGAGAGGTTATTCAGACAGAGTATGCATGGCTTGGGTTCCACCAGGCTCTTACAGATTTTTCTCAGGAGAAATAAAGTCGTGCAAGTTAATTCGTAACACAAAGTAAAAATCTGCTAAGAAAAGCACATGGGCCAGCTGCTCATCTACAGCCAAATCAAATTATTTCCATCAGAAATAAATAAATTTTCCAGAAACTGGAAAAAACCAGCCAATGTCACAATAACAAATGACCATGTGATAGTCCTCTATTGCTATGGAAGTGGACTGGAATCTACCTCCTTTCTTCCACAGTCTCCAGTGCTCCTTTCCTGTGCTTTCACCTTCAGCAGAACCTGCTGCACACACTGTACAGGCAGAGAGTGGGAAGGAAAAGCATTATCACCTTGTGGAAACCTAAGACACCTGTACACATCAGGTTACAGGTTGAAAATCGCATCAATTAAGCCTAATAAATTACTTGTGTAATGTATTTGAGGTAATCCGTAAAGGAATTCACTGCACCTCCCCTTGTGCTAACCTGTGTTCATTTAGACAATGATAACTGGTGATTTGCCACATCAAATCACCCAAATAAATCCATGAAGTCTTATCCTATCAATGGACCCTTGTCAGTTGAAGGAAGAACAGCATTCATCAGTGAGTCAGGCTTCCCTACCTACCACTGGACTGATAAGAGGGATCAAGAGGTTATCAGAGGTCTGCAATGTACCCAGAGCTCTCCGCAGAGCTGTCACCTATTGCACCAACTCCAGCCTGACCTGCAAACAGCTCACTGACAGCTCAGCCTTATTTACAGATGATGGGTAACTGCCCTGTGAGAAATTAAAAACACTGACCCAAGTACTAATTACAATAAAAACAGCTGATTTAATAATTTCATCTCCATGTTATCTTCCTTTTATTGAAATGGAACTTAAAAATCCTCCCTCTGCTTCATCTAATGACAAAGCATTAGATAAAGACAAGGGGTTTTATTCTTTATGGGCTGACAAATAACAATTTATCCTCTAATTATGCAGCTCAAGCAGTGTTTTCCTTGACTGCAATTCCACACTTGCAGTCTTAGTCTTAGGTTTTAATTAGATCTATCTTTCCTTTGGAATAAATGAAAAAAAAACACCCAACATTTTCACTTTTGTTTTGATCTACATTGGTGCAAAAATCCATAGTGGCTGAACAGCACAATCACACTACATGCTTTACACACTGCTCTTTGTGGCCATAGCCAGGCAGCCAGGAGCAGAGTGTTCTCCATCTCTCTGGTGTGCTTTAGCCATCCCACCCATTCACCCCCCCAGTGCTGCTTCTGACTAAAGAAAGGACCAGAGTATTTTGCTCTCAGAGATCCTTTCATGCTTTTTGCAGTTAAAATACTGCAAACCCAAAGTGGTTTGTCAGCCAGGATCTGATACTTGGACCCTCTTCTTTCTAGTGGCTCTTGACATTCAACAGGAGATGAGTCAAGAGCTGCTGGGGAGAGGGAGGAGCCAGTGATGCCATTCAGACCCAGTCCAGATAACAACCCACAGCAAACACCAGCTCTTCTCTTCCTCACAAGCTGCAACCTGCTTCTCTCGACCATGATTAATTCCACTTATATTAGAGAGCCTGACAGCTATTTTATATTAGTTCGTATGTTCTTTCCTCTGGATGTCTTCAGACATCTTTGCTGCTGTGGAAATGAATTTGATTTTGAGCCAGGTTTTCAGCCAAGGTAAATCAGATTTACCTTCCACAGATAGACTTTTTTTTTTTTTTTAATCCCAATTGTTTATATAAAACATGAACTGAACTCTTGATTCTATGAATTTTTGTATTTTAGGTCAAATCCAGGTTATCAGCAGCCAACTATATAAGTTAATTCAAGCACTGAATTAGTCGTACTTGGAAAAACTAAAGGAAAAATGTATATATTAAAAGAACACACAAAGCTTCATTACAAGTTCCTTACTACAAATTAAAATTCTCAGTTAGAAAACACTGAGATTTTATTTTCAAATGAAATGTTCAAGTTCAGCAGTATTTAAACCTTTTCTTTCCCCAGTCAGAACAGGAAAAGCATCAGGGCAGGTCCAGCTTTGTTGGGTCGAGGTGGGTGAAGTGATGCACGGGTGGTTGGGGGCACTGCAAGCTGCTGAACAAGAACTTAGGGAAGCCTCCTGCTGTTTTCCATTCCATCTGTGGCATGCTTCACAACTGAATAAATGATTTCCTTCTTCATGCCTCAATTTACCTGTCTACAAGATGACAATAATGATTCAGACTTCACATGGCACTTTGAAATTGGGGAAAATGCAATCTCAATGTTAAGCATAAACATGTGATTTATTTTTTTTTTCCATGTAAACGTAGGACTGTTCTTAATGGCTGTGAAAAAAATGGCACTGAAATGCTGGAGATTATATTTGCACAGTGTTCCTGTAAGATTTTACCTCAGATCCTCCCCTTTCAGCTCTGCTATATTTTGCAGAGGTATCTCCTGCATTGATTTGTCTTTGCTCAGGTGAGTGGGTTTGGGGTTATTTTTTCAGAATGATTTTCCAGATGTTCTGTACATTAACAAATAGCCTTTGAAGCAATCCAATATAATTTCAGCTATATTAATTCAATCTACTTGTTATCCTTGAAACAGATTTTGACTTTGCAGAAACTAGTGTTCACATCTAATGTAACAAGTATTGTAAATTGCCCTTAAGTGCTTAAAAATTAGTTCCAGACTGAATCTAGCATCCATTTGTCACATAAAGGCAGCAAGTACGAGGCTTTTATCATCAACATCCAACATTTGTATCTGAAAGCCACTAAAGAAATGCCAAATGGCCAAAAATTGTATTTGAATGCAACCTAAGTAAGGTTTGAAATAGAAGGAAGTGTAAGAAGTTGTCACCAGTTAAAACTCCAGCAAGATAGATGGCTCCCTTCACAGGTATGGCAAGGAGTATATATATCACATTTATTAGTTATTATCTAATTAGTTTACAGCACCTCACAATCCCAATCCAGCCTTATTCTTCAGGCTCAGGGTGTTAGAGTGATTAAGCAGACATAAGATAGCAGTGCAGGAGCAGAATGTCATGTCCAGCTCATGCTAAACACGTGTGGGTCTCAACACTGCTTTCATTATCTTTATTTTCTTTATGCTCTGTAGGTCAGGGATCTAATATCCATGGTGTACATCCTCAGTATGAAGTGAGACAGGCTTCTGCTCAGGAGTGCCATTCCCCTCACCTCCTCACTCCAGCATCAGTCATTATCAGAACCAGCAATCTACAGTCAATGCTGAAATGCTAAATGCTACTCAGAGTTTTTAAGCAATTGTTAGGGTACTATGCACCCAGCCTCCCTGCTTGAAACCTCTCTGTTCATCTTTGGGAGCCCAGTAAACTCCATCCTACCCTGAGGATGTTTAACTTCTACTTCATACTGTCTCTTCTTGCCAAAGCAATGTGAGTTTAGCCTGCTCTCAGCACAGGACAACCCAAGTTGAGACATAACAGGCTATGTTAAAGCAAGGTGTAGGTTATGGTCTGCAGAGAAGATGACAAGAACTTCAGAAAACATCATCCTGAATCAAGGAAATGGAGCAATGCTGTAAAAGTAAAATATTTTGAGGATATTGTGGTAAAAGTCTGGGCCACATTGATGATGGCAGGATATGACTCAAGGGTCTTTTGCTAAAGAATATATATGTACACTGGCATCAGCTGTAAAGCAGCAGGCTGAGAAGGGCTGGGAGAGGGAGCAGCAGGAATTTGGGACAAGAAGGGAGGCTGGGCTAAGGCAGTCATGTGGGAAGGCTGAAAATAGCTCAGAGAACTGGCAGAGGCTGTTATGCAACAGTGCATGAAATGCACAAGCCACCCCGGATCTGGACAGCAGCAGCAACAGCAAAGCAGAAAGAACTTTTTGACTCCAAATGTGCCTACCCCTGTGCAAACTGCTTTCTGCTTGATACCTTAGGAGGGTCATGGAAAGATGAAGGTGTCTTATTTATTTTAAAAGGTATAAAGGCAGCCTGTTTGTGAAGGAATGAAGTTCAATTTCAGTATCCTTGAGCATAACTCCTTAGTTTCCTTGAGCTGTTTCAGGTGTGGTCCTGGCTCCTCTCCAGCTGTCGACTGATACAAAAAAAAAGTATGGTGGGATTTGGTCTTAAAATGGATCTATTTACACTGATTATCTCTTACAACCAGCAAGCTACCTGCACAGCAGAGAAACGATGGCTTTTTGGTGTTTTCATTCACTCCCCTGGTCTCACCACCTCAGTACCACAGAGAACATCCTTGGCTGCCCACACTCCTGCTCCACAAACATCCATCCACACCCTCAGCCTGTTTCTTTCCTGATGCATTGACATTTTGCATAACACAGGTTCCTCTGTCTTCAGCTGCCCCCCAGGCTTCAGAAAGCTGCTGGGATTGGGGTGGGAATGCAGAAACTTATTTCACCTGGGTTTAGGTTCAAAACTGACAAAACGTGGACAGAGTGGCCAGCGTTTCACTGCTGAGATGCTGGCCTGGCACTGGTCTAAGGCAGAAGCAAAGTAAATGATGTTTGCTGGTGGCTCAAGGCCCTTCTGAGATGATTTTCAAGGGTATGGATCTGATTTTCAGGGACAGGATCAAAGCACTGAACCTGCATTCAAGAGACTCAGTAACAATTCAGCACTTCACTCAGGTACAGGAGCACTGTACATATCTCACAACTAACATGCCCATAATCCAATTCTCTAAATAAAAGGCTCTATCTCAAGAGCTACTTTCCCTTGATGTGGTATCAGAGGTGTAAGAAAACATACAGGCTTTTTATTCCCAACTCATGAAGCACTGCTTAAATATTATCTTCTAAAACTGATCAAGGGCAAGGTAAAGGGGAGCTCTTCAGAGAGCAGACTAGACAATTAAAGCTCTTAATTACAAGGCAATACAGAAGATCTTTGAGATCATACCCAGCCTAAACTCCCTTTACACCAATATTTATCCTCCAACATACATGCCTTAAAAAAAAGTCTACACATCATAATTCACTATCATGTTTTTAAAGGGTTTTAAGAGCATTTCATGCACCAGTTAGTTCAAAGATGCTGTGATACACTAAAAGTTCAAAGCTGCAGCTTCTCTCTACCATTTAACACATCCTTTTAAGAAGTAAAATATAAGAGAAGAAGTTGCATGGAATTGAATTTCTCTTCTCCCAAGGTTTGTACATGTTGCTCTTACCTCAAGATTGTCGTAGAAACTTCTTTAACACAGAGGAAAAAAAGCTTTATATACTCTACTGATGGTGAAAAACAGACCACATTTTGTATGAAGATGGGAAAATACACATCAACTTTCTGTGCACAGCTCAAACACCCTGAGCCCCCTGCAGCTGCTCCCAGTTAGCCACCAGCAAACACTGGGGCAGCACCACGGTGGGTGCAGTCCCACTGTGGACAGAACAGGAGCAGGTGCTGCAGCACTGCTTCTAATTCATCATCTTAATCAGCCACACACAAAAAGCAGTGAAATCTGAAGTGCTATTAGACCTAAAAAGCTGCCATAATTGCAATAGTTCTCCATTCAGCCCCATATTCTGGGTAATTAGGGCAATGGTTTGTGATCAGCACTTGGTGGCATTAGCAGAAGATTGAGCACAGGCAGGGAGTTGGTGAAGAGGAGCTGAAATTACAGCTCAAGGAATCATCTCTTAAAAACCATGTGTCCTTCATCAAAAAGGAAAAAAGCTCCCCATATCCAGTGGGCAAGGAGAAATTCAAGACAATGGCAAGACCATGGTCTTTTGTAAGGATGTTTTTTACTTTTTTTTCTTTTTTCCCCATACAGCTGATGTGATTTTCCTCTGACAAGTCATCAGGAGAAAGCCTAGCAGACAGGCTGGGTTTTTTTGGTCCCTATGAGGATGAGCAGGCTGGTGCTGTCACCTGCACTGCAGCTCTGTGAGCAGCAGCAGGCTGGGGGAGCTCAGCTGATGCAAAGAAGGCAGTCCATGGAGGGAGGAGAAGCCTCTGCTTCATGCCCTCCAGTGCCAGGCTTTTGAGAGTGAAGGTTCTGCAGCAGATGCCAGGCTGAAGATGCATGATTTATGTTTTTCACAGTCATGAAGGGGTCTGCTCTGAACTCCAGCACAAGTCAAGATAACTTCTTTGGTTTCATTCCTCCTTGGAATCCAACAACTGTGTCTGAACTACAGAATTCATTTTAAAAACAAAAACAACCCACCAAATAAATTATTTCAGTGGAAGCAGGAGCAGGGGTTTTTTTGACTGAAAATTGCCAGCAGTGATGACTTTACCATATTATAGTAAATTGTTTTATTATTATTTAATCCTTATTATTTAAAACGTGCAGACTATTTCTGGTGTGTATTTGCCTAGCTTAAACTTCAAGCCACATGTGACATTTTCACTTTTAAACATTTAAAAGCTCTCTGTGATTTGTTGCTGCTTACCACTGCAGGTAGCTGCAGACTGTGCCTGTCACCCCTCCACCTTCTTCTCAGGTGGAGACTGAGTCTCTCATGAAGGGCAAAGTTTCCCATCCATTTAACAATGGCAATCTTTAAGAACAAACCCCTCTAACACAATAGTGATAAACATAAGAGATGGATCTCAGTCACACTTATGCCAAACCATATCTATTCATTCCTGCTCATGTTTGCATGTGCACAGAGCAGCTCAGTGCTTGGCCACAGCATTAACCTGAGAGCACCTGAGTAACTGCCATGACGTCAGTTTTATTTGGTTTTTAAACCACTGTGACCTAAGGTACTTTACAAGGATGCTCTGCATTCTTTGTTTTAAAACTGATGCTTTTCAAAACAGCCACTTCAAAATGCATCTTGCTCAGCTGCCCTCAATCCACAATACAATTCATCTGAGCCATTCCGTGCCTGGTGGTCTGTGGAGAGGACTGCAAGACACCATTCCCTATTACACACACATGTTTCTCTCCTCTGAACAGCTGCCTGAGGCACAACTGCACGCTCTGATTCCTTCAGAGGATGCTGCCATACAGGTAGCAGTGGCACCGTGGAGACCAAACAGCCAGCTCCTCTGGGTAACTCATAAGGGATCCTGCTGGGAGATGCTCAGCAGAAGGGAGCTGGCACATCCAGCAGAGGAGAGCAGCAGGAGTGACTCTGAAACTCCAACTCTGCTGCTCCAGGGCTGCAAGGGGGTGTAAAAGGCAGATACGCATCTCACAGACATGGTGGGAGAAGCAATGGGGCTGAACAGCTTGTATTTTCCTCATGGAAATTTGATTTTCCATTGAGGAAAACCAAAATTGACAACCCTTTCAACCTGTGCAAAGGAAAAGCAGAGGCTTTTTCTGCCGAAGAAACCATCGTTTTCTTACAGGGAGTCCCACCTGGCACACAGCAGAACGCCCGAGGAACTGGCAGAGGGGATGACATTTCTCTGAACCCTCCGAGGAGGAAAAAGAAAAGGGCACTCAGTCCTTCCCCCGCTCCCTTTGAGCTGTCACAGCAATGTCCTGCACCCACGGAACAAGGCAGGCTTCTGAGGAATCCAGAGCTCCAAGGCAGCTCGTTTTCATCCTCCCAGAGTCAGAAGCCTGCAGGAGATGCTGTGGTAAGCACTAGTGCAGACCAGGGAGGGGAAAAGACTTTCTGGATTTACAGCTGTTTATTCTGATCCGACCAACAGGATCCCAAATGGGAGGGTGAGGAGGAGAGGATGCAGAATTAGTCTGCATTTAAATAGACATGTGAGTTTGGATCCCCCCACTCCCTGCTCTGTTTGAACAGCCCATTGCTGCCTGGGAACAAAGCCTAAGAAGATTATGTTCTGTGACAATAATCTCATCTCTCGAGTGCTGCCTTGGCTTTGGAAATACAGCATTCCAGTTTTCTCCCATGGCCATTTCAATTCCTCTCCCATCAGCTCCTATATCCTTCTCCAGATAGTCCCTGGTCTCTGGGGTGAAATGTTTTTCATGTTATAATCACCAAGGCTCCTTGGATTTCCCTGCTATTCAGGCTTGAGGGGGATGGATTTCTCACCTGAATAACAGGATTAGGCAGCAAGCAACTTTCTCAGCCATCTAGGTACCACTTTGAACACAGGGGGAGTCAGCAGCCCAGAGCAGCTCCCTGCCCACCCAAACACAGCCCAGCTGAGCAGTAAATGATGCAGAAAATACACCAGTGCAAATATTGAATGAACAGTAATGACGTCACATGGCAGAACATGTAAATATCCATGCAGATGGACAGCATTTGTGAGCAAGATGAGAGAGGAGCTCTTTTATCCACCCTGTGTAGCTCCCCGGAGCTCACACACAATCACACACAGAATTGCTGAGGCTGGAGTAGACCCCTGAGATCACCAGGCCCAGCATAATCATACAATTATAGCACGTTTATGGCTGGAAGGGAGCTCCAAAGGGCATCTAGTGCAGCCCCCCTGCAGGGAGCAGGGACACCCTCAACTAGCC
>JANHGL010005447.1:0-30662 GCA_024611195.1 Ceyx melanurus | reverse complement strand
GTCCCCACAGCAGAGCTGTTCCAGCCCCTGAGCATCTCTGTGGCCTCCTCTGGCCCTGCTCCATCAGCTCCATGTCTTTCCAGACGACCTGACAGCAGTTCACCAGCTAGACCATGGCACTCAGAGCCACATCCAATCTTTCTTTAACCACCACGAGGGATGGACACTCCACCAGCCCCACGGGCAGTCCACTCCAGTGTCCAGTGACCCTTTCTGTGCATCCAGCAGCAGCTCCCTGCTGTCTGCACGGGGTCAGATGCTGCCATGCTGGCACACCCTGCCCACTCAAGGCAGGCATCCCTGCTGCAAGAGGGAAGGGCAGTGCAGGGCAGCCTGCCCAGCAGCACCATGCAGCAAGCTCAAACACACTGAAGCCCGAAGAGCAGCATCTGTTTGTGCTGGGCTTGAACCTGGCCCCATGCCTGCCAGCAGGCTGGACGACGTGCCGTGTAGGCTCTTGACCTGCTTGATGCAGGCTGGACATGGAGGTAAAGGAATGCCAGGAACATTTTACCTGTCTGAAATGCTGTGCATAATATGGCTGGGCTGTAGATTTGGTGGCTGTATTTTGGTGTACATGCTGCCTCATTCACAAGCTGTATATAAAACACAGACACAACTCTGAAGAGAAGGGATGAAGAAAGCAACAGGTCGTGGCACAGAGGTGTCCAGGTATTTACACCTGTCCTGTGCACTGGGCTCCTGGGAACCCCAGCCTTAGGAGAGGGCTGCAGCTTGTAGTTTTTCTGCTCTTGGTTCTTATGCTATAATGCAGGTTAGCCTGCACTGGAACTGCTCTCCCTGTGATACCTGCAGCCTTTTGTGTGGGCTGTGAAAACAGAACCGTGGTGCTGGTGTGAAAGCAGCATAACAAACCACAAACATCACATTAATGACCCAAACCACTGTAACTGCTCTTTGTGGCACTATGGCCTGCAGTGTTGACACCAAACACTTTCCTGTGACTTCTGTGTCTGCATATGAATAAGTGGATCAGTCTGCATATCACAGGTCACAGAGAAAGCAGAGTGATAGTGGAACAAAATGAACACGGAGCAATGTCAAGTTCATCCTCAGGCTTAAGGAAGATGGAAAACAGGCAGTGCAGTGACTCACTCCATCCCACCCCCTTTGATTTGGAGCTGCTGCATCAACACCAGAGATTTTCACGTTAGAGTTTGGGGTGGGAAATCCAGCTCCCACTAAGGCCAAAAAAATGACAAAATTAATTTCAAGAACAAATGCTGCAATAAAACCACTTATTCTGATGTAATGTATTTTCCATCTCCAGCCTGGAACATACCCCCTAGAGGAACACCTCAAGGGCATTTTGTGACAATACCCTTATTACAACAGAACTGGCAAATGCATTCTCGAGGTGTCAGAGGCTATCATTTTTAGAACTGACCAGAAAGCTCTGATTGATGCCAAGAACATTCCATTGAAAGCACTCCATCAGGATACACACACAGCACAACTGATCACAGCCACACAAGGTGGCAAGCAGGGGCTACGTGCTGGCACAAAGAGAGATGAAATATTGACATGCTTCTGAAATGCTCTAAGAATACTCAGTGTCCTCTCAGATCACAGAGCTGCTGTGCTGTTCAGACAAAGGAAACTCCCCAGGCTGGAAACCCACTGTGCCAGGCAGGGAAGCAGCCAAACCTGTTCCTAAATGTCAGGATTTCCTGAGGCACAAGCTCCTGGTGGCCAGAGGCCTCTGCTGTGCCCTCAGCCCAAGCCTTTCACCTCAATAAAGGCTTCAGCTCTGCTGCAATCAGGCTGCAGGGTTAGGAAAAGGATAAGCAGTGTGAAGTCTGCCATCCCTCAGAGCAGGTGACATGAGCATGTGTGTGTGTGTGTGTGTGTGTGTGTGTGTGTGTGTGCAAATGCACATCTGCAGATGCTCAGCAGCCTGTCTGGTGAGAACAGTGACCCCCCAGGCCCCACAGCCCAGGAGCTCTGCCCTGGCCCAGCAAGGGAACTGCAGTGACAGCCACTCTGCATTTTTTATGAGGGCTGTCTCCTCCTTGTCTCTGCTCATCTGCAAATCCCTCTGCTGGGCATTCCAAGCCCATCTTGGCTGCTCTGGGCTGATGGGAGGTTTCACTCTTGCCTGTCTCCCCTCCTCCCTGTCTGTCCTTGTGCCTTTGGCGTCAGTCTGTCCCCAGGCTCTGCAGTGCCTCCCACTAGCATGGCTTTTCCAAACAGCTCTGCCACCACTCACCTTTTAGCACTGTCAGCCACCTCTAACTCCTCCATTTTTGCCAGGCTCACTGTTCCCCCAGCCCAGGAGACTGCACTAAGCCCTGGGAGCTTCCCTGTGTGCACCCTGCCTGTCCCAAATCCAAACCAGGGTAAGAGGCAGGTGCATGCCAACCCTCCCACCTAACACCCTAGTTCTTCCTCAGTGGAAAACCTGGAAAAATGAGAGGGTGGGGAGATGCCTCATGAGCTTACCTTGGTAAAAGGTCCAGATTACTGGGAGATGGAGAATTCATGGGACAATACAGTGTATGTGAGGGATAAATTTAGCTAAGCCCAACAGTCTTGCTTTGCTGCTTGTAAACAGAGATAATAAAACTTCACTAATTCATCATGAGTGTTGAGAATAAATACAAACATTTTAAAATCTTGCTGCACCTCTTGGTATAAGAACAAAACTCAGAGTCACAGAAGTTTTACAGAGGCCACAGCAAAGCTTTGCTAAACTAACCTACAGAGGATGTGCTCAGGAAAGGCCTTAAAAAACAATTTAAAAGCAAGAAAACCTCCAAAGTACACATAACACCAACGGAGAAGCTCTCCCCTTCTTTCCACAAGCATTTCTGACTTCTCTGTTCTCCTCTACCAGCCATTCTAATACAGTCAACAGCTGAGTTTGAGTACAGATCCTGCACACGAGTAATGCCAGCTCAGCAAAGCCAGCATCTCACCAGACTGCCTTACGTGGTGCTCAGCTCAGCAGCTTCCAGCCCAGTCCCAGGACACATGACCCTCTGTGGTAGGCAAGGTGAATACCCTGGGTGTGCATAAAGCAACTCAGGAGTAGAATCATTCAGGAACTAAAACCAGCTGACCTCTTCTTGCCCCTGAGCTTGGGACTTTTGTTTTCCAAGCCTTAGATGGAGACACAAATCACTCTTCAGTCCCATGCAGCCTGCATAGCACTTGCAGGTTCCTGTGCCAAACTTCATTCAAAGAAACTATTCAGGGGGTCAAAACAAAGAATCCTGTGGCTGTTCTTCAGGAAGAACAAATGAGATAACATGGTAATTTAATTAGGATCTCCTTGTAAAGGATTGTTAATGCAGCAAATGATGGCTTCAAATGTATGCAGCACTGCAGCCTCACAGCAAAGGAGAGGTCCTAGTGAGCAAGCTGAATCCTCTTGGCAGGTTTATTCATTCATAAGGAGTTCCTTTCATTATTTAGAACAAATAAAGATAAACCTTCACAAAAGGCTTCTGCTGCTCATGCTGCTCACATTCATATTTCATAGCTGAATGGAGAGCCCTTTGCCTGTTCCATGCCAATGCATAAGAGAGGTTTTCCTGCAAAACCACTGAGTTTGCAGAAGAATGTTGGTTATTAATGCTGAATTGGACTGATGGCTCATCACAGCTCACCTTCTACCTCTGAGCTCCACTGAGAAACAAGCCTGCAGGCTGCCTGGGTCAGCCCCAAAGCCAGGCACCAAGGAGAGACTCCTGCCTGACCTCTACAGATCAGATAATGACTTGAAGCAAGCAGTCTGATTAATCCCTTTGTGAGAGCCCAAATTTACCTGAGTCACTGTCCATGAAGGCAGGGAGTGAAGCAGGCCTGGAAAGAGGATTTCTGACTCTCTCTACATTCATTCTACCTAGGATTAAGAAGGAAGAAGTAGAGATCCTATACACACCACCCCTGTGTGCAGCCCTGCTCTGCTCTGCTCTTACAGCACTACTAGCCTGTTCCCATGGCCCAAGCCCCCAGGGCTCACCCTGGGTCCAGGAAAGTGCAAAATAAAACTTCTTTTCACATCTCTGCTCACTGGCTGGCCCTTTGGTCCCATGTTATTGACATGTGACAACTATTTATTGATCATTTGCCCTCTAATGCCTCACAGTTGTTGCACTAATGGTCAAGCAGTATTTGCTAACTCATCTGTCCTCAAAGCTAAATAATCCTTTCCAGTATCTCTACTATTTATAAACTTTAACAGCAACTTTTTATTTTTTTCCTTTTTCCCCAGATTTTGCCAATACTAGGAAAATCCAAAGCAGAAGTGTGTGCTCTGATTATGTCCAAGCTAGAAACTGCAAGCCCAGAGCTCACCAGGGGAAATCACTGCAAAATAAACAGATTCACAAGATACTCAACATTTTGCAAGCCTACCAAAAGCTGGGCTGGAACAGAGTGGGCAGGGACTACAGGGCTGAGTGCCAATCAGGATAGCTGAGGGGGCTGTTAATTTATCCCCTACAGATTTCCTCCTCCCTGAGGTTGTAACTAACACCAACTCCTATCTAATGCCACTAATGCTATTATGCTGCAAAGTCCAAATCTGACAAAAAGGGAGAAGGCAGCAGATGCCAGCAATCAGCCAGGATCAGAATCAGAGCATGTCTCCTGGTTATACATGAGATAAACTGACTTCATTTCCATATGCATCCCCCATACTCTGCTCCCCCAAACCCCCCCCAGTGCCTCCTCGTCCAAAACTGCTCTGCTCATGTCAAAATGATAATTGTTAATTTATTCTGCTTTTCTGGTTGCTTTGCTAATGCAGAGCTTGTGCTGCTTGGTGTCTAAGCAGCTTGTCCTGGGGATATGGTTAAACCTGCCTTTGATCAGCATTTAATCCTTCCAGGTGCTCAGGGGGCTGCAGTTTATTTTCTGTGTGAATGCAATTAGAAAAGATGGAAAGGAAAGAACAGGGCTCCTCTTCTTCCTGCAACTCTCCCTCCAGAGCATGCCATGGACTGAGGTGGTTGTCACAGCAGGAGGTGCTCCAGGGACCAGGTCCAGATCTCATGAACATCAGAAGTGGGAACCCTGGCCATCAACAACCTCATTTGTCTGTCTCCACAGAGCCCAGAGACCCCGGGTTGCTTTGTGTCCCACCTGAATCCAAGCTGCTGGTTAGGAGGAGAAGCTTATCCTCCACCCCCTTCCCTCAAGTCTCCATCAGGGGGATAAATGGAGGGAGCATTTTGAACAAATAAAAGCCAGGTTCTCCAAGGGAGTATTTAAAGTAAATAAAAGTAACTTGTACTTCCTCCTCACAGCTAAGTATGTACATCTATACAGAGCCCTAACTACAGAGTGCAGCCATCTGCAGGGATAAAGAAGCTCAGATGAAAAAAAAAAAAAGATAATTAGGGAGGAGTTTAAGAAGGCAAGACTAGAATGGATGAAGAAAGTCAACTAATGCCAAACAACCCTGAGAAAATCACTTAGAACAGGATTCTATTAATTGTTAATTAATTTCTATTAAAATACAATCTATCTTCACTATCCAGCTAAGGTACATCTGGAGTGCTGACCAATGGGGTTATCTATTTAATAACATCATGATATTAGAGTGGGTTATTGTGCCCCAAGTGCTGTGGTAGGTAACTCAATTTGAAGTGAAAGGTATCGATGTAAAAACAGAACCAAACAGAACTCTGCCACTGCTGCCCCTTACAAATGGCTTGGGACACACTGCAGCTCCTCAGTGCTGCTGCTCTGATGCAGAGCCACTGTGCAGCTTTTCTCTAGGCCTTGTGATATTTGGTTTCCTTCTGAGACTCCATTTTCAATGGAATTGAATTAATGATATTGTCCTATTTTGGTAGGATGGTTTTATCTTGCTCTAGACATATAAAAAGCTGTGAAATTGCAAATAATAACTGATCTCCCTTGCACTTGCTTATGGCTGCACTGTGGTAACTCTTTGTATGCACTTACGTATTTCTGCTGTGTAACCAGAGACAGGAATTGGGGTTTTCACCTGTCACATAATAAAGAACAAGTCACTCACCTCTTCTAGCTAGAAAAGAATGCTAGCAATGATATGTAATTTTGAAGCACAAAATAAACTTCACTGCTTGACCCGAGTCTCGCCAATCTTCCTTCCATGGCACCACACTGAAGGACTGATGAATAAGTAGAAAAGAAATTAAAATCCCTTATCAGTTGAAGGTGTGACTTGTTCAAATACCACACAGGGGGAACATTTTTCACCTGGCATGGAAAACAGAAACACGTCAACCCCATTTCGACACACGTCCAATTCTGAGCAACATCCCTTTCCATCCATGGGAAATACTAATGGGAGAGGGTGAAGCTGCACTCTGGCAGCATGAGAGCAGAGGCCAGGGGGGACCCTGCAGACAGCAGCTCCTGCCAGCCCCTGGCACCCTGCCACAGGGCTCAGGGCAGACGAGGAGCAGCCCCTTCTGCCTCTCTCTTTGCAGCTCCAAGCCCTGCAGCTTGCCTTCTCATCCCTTGTTGTGCTCTGCAGCCCTGAAGAGAACACTGCCTGTGCTGTCTCTGCCCTGCAAACACACAGAGAGTTCCCTCTGATGCAGGAAATATAGCCTTGTTGCCCTAGGGGTGCTAGCAGAAAAATAACTGAGAGGCACTTGGAAGAGTTAAATCAATTACAAAAACACGTCCTGACCCTCCTCAGCTGAGCTTCAGCTTTCCTCACCCATTTTTTTCCTTCCCAGGCTTTTTTCAGTATAGAAAAAGATGTGGGGGAAAAAAGCAAAACTCAGACCAAAAAAAAATACAAACAAACCATCCAAACAAACAAAAAAAACCCATCAACAAACCCACAAAAAAACAGGCAACGAGAAAGCCCCAGATAGTCCAGCAGGAGCTACATGCTGATTAGAAAAGTTTTGTTTTGAGGGATGCAGGTTTAGGGTTGGGGGGAAATGAAGCAAATAAATGGTATTAATCTTATAAATAAATGGTATTAACCCAAAGGCTGATGAGCATTTCACAAAGGCAGGATGAAACCATGCAGGTCCAGATACAGAGCCAGCATCCAAGTGAGTCTGCAGGGAGAATTCAGAGTTGGGATATCAGGAACAGAACTGGGACTTGGGCAGGAATGAGAACTAAGCCTAGACACAGTCTGTGACAATGAGTGATGAGGATTCCCATTTAATACCAAAAATATCTCCACAAGCTGCTCCCCAGCCTGAGCTCAGAGCTGAACTGCCACAACTGCCACTGCAGATGAAATCTGGGCCCATGCAGTCAGGATGTGGCCCTGACAACACCCCGTGGTGCAGTGACGGAAACCCTGCTGTAGGAGAGAATTTATGTGGTCTAGGCAACATTTCAGACAGAAAATCTTTTTCAGGTTAAAAAAACGAGTCTGTAACCATCCAGTTTTATCAGTGGTTCTACCTAGCTTGCTGCCTTTACTCATTAACACCATTACAGCCATGACAGCACGATTAACTACACCCTGTGTAGTTCCTGTGTGTTCTGGGACAGTCTGCTCCTGCTCCTCCTAAACCCCATCCTTGTTTCCAGGGCTCAGACCTGAAACTGCAATTTCTTCCTGGAAGACCCATCACACTGCCTTGTCTTGCCCTTGTGTGGCACAGTCTCCCCAGCACCATGATGAACTCTTCATTCCACACCAGAGGGGCAAGGAAACAGCACCCCATTACAACTAAAATCTGACAGAATAATTAATATTAAAGTTGAATGGTTCTAGAGGCCCTTCTCCTTTGTGAGTTCACCTATAAATGCCATCAGTATTCCTCCAGGTCTGCAAAGAACATGATCCCTGCCTTCTGATCTCATCCTCTTTTGAGCTGCAAAAGAAGATTTTATATTGGGGTTTGGGGGGAGTGACAATCTGTTTGGAGTTCTCCTAGAGCACTGCAATGTGCTGAATGTTTTATTTATCCAAATCACAGCTCCCCTGGATTCTGCCACAGAAAGGCTGACACACCGGATAGAGCAGGGAAGAAATGAGATCATATGCAATCTGTTACTCTCTCATTTTCTTTCTAAGACACCTGAAACAGAAAAAAAGCAGAGAGGGGATGTCAGATCCCCACTGGGCATAAGCTGGCAGAGTTCCGCCACAGCCACTGAGTAGAGTGAGTAAATATATTGATACCCACTGGGAAGTTATCCTGTGTATCTGGAAATATTAACCTCTGAGTCAACATGAAGTCAGAGAGAAAGGAGCTTTTACCTCCTCTGCTCAGGTCTGCAGCTCAGTGATGGAAAACTTCCCCAACCAACACACCTGCTGACATCAGCCTGAGTCAGAGAGGCACTGCCCCCCACTGCCCCTCCAACACCCCCTGCTGCCCCAGGAGCCTTCCTCTGCTGCCACACTCCTGGGGGGACAGAAACTCCCCTGCACCAGAAGAAATAAAAATAATAGCCCGAGAAGGCTTCTAAAAATCAATTCTCCACCTGCACTTGTTTAAGTGAAATGGTGAACACTCTAGGCTAACCTGGGAGATCGTGTTGAGGACAGAACAGAAGCAGGCAGGATCAGAGCGCTGCTCAGTCTCACCCTACACCATATTTGCTGGTATGCCACGTGCAGCCTTCTCCTTGTGCATATTCTACCAGCTCATCAACACATTAGTTAGCCTTGGCTAACATCAGAACTTCTCATCACTGTTCTGCCAACGGCATCCTCTGTGAGGCAAATCCACAGCTCCTTGCACAGGCAGAAGTGTCCAGAAATCAGATTTAGAGGGAACCCCATTCAAGTGGTGCTTAGCCTGGTTGGGTAAAGAGAAAAATCCTGTCGTGGTTACACTAAAACCAGCTGGGAAACGGGCAGTGCTTGTACCTGTGGAGGTACCCTCACAAGGCTTTGTGCAGCACTCTCTCCTGAATTGTTAAAAGGAGAATTTAAAGGACAACTGCAGGGTTTGCAGCCTGGGATGGAGGATGAAGAGCAGCAGCTCTGTGCTCCTCAGACCCCAACCATCCAGCACAGGACTGTCCTGCACTGTGGAGTGTGGCTTTGCTAACTGGCCTCGTTCCTGCCACCCCTCTGCATGCTGCTGCCCACCAGTCCCCAGACATGCTTCTCTGGATGAGCACTTCCCACCCAAAGGAGGCTTTCCACTGTGAGATTCCTGTTCCTCCTCCCCTCCCAGGCTCTGCTCCCTTTGGCAGCATTCCAGTGCAGATTCTCTTAGATAAAACAGTTGCTTTCATGTTTCCAAACTAAAGACTTCTTAAGTGGAAAATGTTCTTTTAGAAACTGCATCTTACTTTGCAACATTTTTCAATTTTTTGCGAAATTTAAAATGCTAATTCTTTTATCAAAAATGTGATTGGAACTGTTATCAAAATGGTTATAACTGTAGTAAAACCCCTTAGAACATGAAAAACAAATCCATTTTGGACTCTGCGAAACTGAAAAAGCATCAAAACTTCTATATTGAAAGGGTAAATTGAAAAATATTTTTTTCCAGCCCAGCTCTTTAGAAAGGCTGAGAGTTAACCCACTCCTTGCTGAGCTCCCTCCCTCTTCCCTGCTCTCTGCAAATTAAATGAGGCTGGATATTAATTCCCCTGCAACCAGGACACCACAGAGACTGGCTTTCCCAGCCTGCCAAGCAGTGTTTCTAGGGACTGGCTAATCACACGCCCACTATTTCATTTACAGATGATAAGGACACTCTGAGTGGACTGTTTCTGGGGCTCACTTTGCAGAGCAGACACAGAATGCCAAGTGGTCCTGACCACATGCACACCCCCACTGATGCAGTCTCCCCACACAGCTATTCAACACTCTAAGAAATAAACCAAATTAATAGGAATTAGGGATCCTAGTTGCCTTTTAGCTCTAAAATGCCAGTGCTAGTGAATACCTGGGGGGGAAATCAACAACAAAAGGGAGAAAGTGAAACCTTTCTTGAGACAGAAAGATCTTTTCAAAGCATAATGGAATAGTGCAGAGCTGTCACAGAAGCCCTGATCCTTCCTCTGCTTCTTGCTCAGATGCTCTTGGGGATCAGAGCCTTACAGAGGTTCAGAGTAACAACTAAAAGGGTTGTCATGTTTAATGGAGCCAATGATGGCTGAATCTCCATCCCCACTCCATCATTTGCTCCTGCTGGCATGCTGAAGCTGAGCAGCCCCAGTCTCCAGGACAGCTGTGCTAATGGAATAAGCAAAGAAGCCAAGTGAGATGTTATCTGAGCCTGCCTGATGAGGCTGCAGCTTGCAGACAAGCCTGCCTTATCTCAGATGAAGATCTATTGGGCATAAACAGAATGCATCAAGGCTGCTCTTCCAAGACCTTGACTTGCTGGTGGTAGGGGAATATGAATAACATCTAGGCAGCTCAATACAGATTAAATGAGGAACTGGATAAGATCATGGTGTTAATGAATATCCACTTTAAAAATATCTCCCAATACCCAGTGCAATAACCACGCAATGCACAGGATTAAGCTTCTGTCACAGGTCATTTTAGGACAGGTAAGTTACTGGTAAAATCCAGGACTACATTCTAAATGCAGTGTGTCTGTGGAGACACATATCAGCCTTTCTGCGTGTATATTTACCATAATACTTGGCTTTTACATACTCTGAAACTGTCAAAATGCTGTAGAAAGCTGGGTCACTGTTGTCATTCTCATACCTAGGAGGAAACTACAATGAGCAGCCTGCATCGTTCAGCTAAAATGATAAAATCACAAAATGAAAGATCTCTCCCTTCACAAATACACAGGGATGCATCAACAGCAGCAGTTTGGCCAGAAAGAGAGAAAACATGCAAAATAAGACTAAACATCCCCCTCAACTGTGGTCTGATCAAAATTATTATGATGGCAGTTTAATAACTGCCACTGAGAATCACCTTGTAAAACATCTAGTTGAGTTATGCAAATGCCTGGTGTGTAAAGACCAGGATTATTCATTAATGCAAATGTGACTGCATTATATGTGTCTGAACAGGGTACTGTAAAGTCAATACCTTGTACATTAACTTATCAGGTTGTTTATCTTAAACACTGTATGATTTAAACAGTGAAGTGTTTAGGCTTTCAATTCAGCTAGGTTTAGGCACTGAGACAGCAAGGTATGGCACCTAGCAGTGAGGGGGGATGAAGCCCCAGGTCAGAGTTGCTCCAGTAGCAGGTTACAGACTGAAATGTCCTGGTGAAGAATTAGTGCTGAAGTTGATCTTTTCATGACATCATCAGTGATACTTTAAGAAATCCACAATTACAGCCTGGTTTGGAAAAACCATCAGGACTGGGTTCATCTGAGTGGTGATTAAAAGAACACTGTGACCTTGTTGCTGATGTGTGACACTGTTCCATCATCCCTGAATGACTTTAAGAATCCCACTGTTATCCATTTCAATTTTATAATTACTCTTCTACAAAAATCCCAGCTACAGAGTCACAATAAAACAAATATCCAGTTTGAAGGCTAAAAAGTTCAGAAGAAAACTTCCCTTCCAGCTCCCTCGTCACCTACGGCTAGGATGCAGGAATATTTCTCACTCCTCCTGCTGCTCAAGCCACACTATCAAGTAAGGGAGAAATAACAGCAGCTATTCTGGGAGCTTTCTAAATGGATTAATGCTCCTGTAACCTGGGCTTTTGGAATGCTTCTAATGGCACAGATCAGAGTTTTTGTTTGCATTGGAGTCCAAATCTTTTTATGTCTAGAGTTGGTTGAGAATTTCCCCCTTGAAGGGTAATTCATCAGAAGTAAACTATTTATAGGAATTGTTCTATATTTGGTTTTAAACAAGTTCATTTAAAAATAAGCCTTTGAGTTTCATCACAAACATGTTTTGTTTGGAAAGCCTGATAAATAAATTCTTAATGAAGTTAAAAAAAGTCAAAGATTGAAACTCTTGTAATGATGATGTTACACCCATTTATATCAAAGGATAGCAAAGAGCAAGATTTGCCTTCAGTGGAACGTTTGGCAGAGATAAAATACAAAACATAAGGAACATAAACACTGTTCAGATCTAAAAACACAGCAGCTTTCCAAGCCACAAGCAGGTCTAGACTCACAGCTCTGAATTCAACAGTTACCTAATAAATGAGTAAATTTGGGGGCACAGGTTACAGCTCCCTGCAGCTGTGGGCAGTGGTCCCAGCACTGGTGATGTGCTCCCTCCCTCCATCAACAGACAGAGATAATTACTGCTTATAAGGATGCAAATGAATTCACAGGCAGTAAGATGTAAGCAGAAATACAACATAGTGTAAATCAATATTGCTATACTGAGCCCTTGATATTTTAGTGCCTAGCAGATACACATTTCTATCTCTGAGATCCTCCTTTGCCACTGTCCGAAGGACTCCCCTGGGGACTGGGGCTGATGTGTTAGACTGGTTGGTTGTGAAAGATGTGAAACCTGTGGCTTCATTTCATTCAACTAATTTTGCCACAATTATTTTAGGGAAGAAGTGAATTTTGGGAAAACATCTTTGAATTATTTCATTTCTTACTATAAAAGTTGTTGGGTCACTCTGCCTTTTTCCCTGGGGGATATCCTACCTGAAAGCTGCTTTCTGGGAGGCTTACAGCAGTGTATATTATAACACTTCTCACCTATACAGGTTGGAGGCAGAAGAGACAATATTTCTAGCAGTATTTAGCATTGCTGTGGTTGTTTTCAACAGAGATACACATAAATTCAGCTTTTCTCTTGCTCCTGCATTTCCAGACCTCAGAAGCCCCTGATGCAGGTTACTGTGAGGAAGACAGAGAGGCACGGCTACCATGTGCACATTTTCCCTCAAATATGTCTTATTTTCTACCTGGAAACTGTGTCTGGGGAAGCTGGCACTTCTGGACACCCCATTCTCTAGAGCTTGTGCCCAGGTCAGTGCTGTAATGCACGAGCAGTGCATCAGGTACTCAGGCAGATCAGATGCACGTGAACTGTACCAACCACCTGCCAACAAATGGTAAATGGTAATTATTTGTGACACGTCAGACTCCAGGTACATGAAGGGATCAATCATGATGGTCAGTGCTTTGTGTTAGTGCCAAACCATGCACGTGCCTCCTTGCTCTGTGCTGTTCTGCACAGAGGAGATCCTGGGCAGAAACACAGTCATGCCATCGAGCAAAAGCAAAGAGAAGGTGCAGTGGAGCAGATGCACCAGTGACAGACTGCACAGTCAGGTCTGCTTTGTGCACCACTGCATCCACACACCCTGAACTCAATTAGCCTCCAAATGCTCCTAATTAGGCACCTTGGTGGCCTGGTGTGGTGACAGACAGCAGTCAGGACTCCAGCAGAACTCAGGTGGTCTCGGTGTGGTGACAGCTGCTGATTTGGAGACTGCTTTCCTTCTGCACATCCCACTGCCTCAGAACAGGGAATCCACACAGTGCTTTCATGCCTCCTGTCAGTGCTCTGGTGCTCTAAGAAAATGCTTTGAGAGAGCAATGTAAAAACAGCTAAGCAGAAAGCCAGCGTAAGAAACAGACTAACAATGAATGGCATGTGAAAATATGATAATGAGGGCAAAACTGTAACCAGTCCCCTTAATTCTTTACAGTAAGAGGTGATCACCATTTGTGAGGTCAAGGAAAAAAAAACAACCCACAAAGCTCCCTTGGGATACACAATTAAACATATCAAAGAGGTTATTTGCATCCATCTGCAGCATCTGGCACCAGGCACGGCCAGAGACAGAGCAGCAGACCAGATGGACCAAAGTGTATGGAAATTCTTATCATCTTCTGTAATTAATTTCTTCCTTCAGGTTGGATGTGTCTCCTCTAATTGTGTGTCAACATCTAACCAAAATTGGTGCTGACATACCACTGATTGTACTGCGAGTTGATCTGCAGCTCAGCATTCTGGGACAGTTGAGTCCCTTGCTTACCTCAACTCCACTGCAGGATTTCTTTATCAGTGATTTTCTACACTCACTAATACATTTTCCTAGCCTTGTCCTCAGAGATTACTGACAGAATCCATGAGTCAACTGTAATTTGAAACAGAAATCATTTTTACTTCCCAAACCTTTGCTACTGCAAGGCTACAACCTGCAAGGCTGTGGACTGTAAGACTATTTTCTAGTAGCACAGTCTTGCCCATGACCTGATAGAGCCTGGGTTTGCTTGGCACGAGCCTAAAACCTTCTCAAAAATTGTTCTGGAGGAAGTTCAGTGCTTTTCTGTGATTCATTCCAAGACATGCAGAGCAAAGATGATGTAAACAGCAAAGAGCCACACATTGCATGTTTTGGTTTCATTGGTTTTGTTTGCTTTGTTTTGGTTTTGTTGCTTTGGGGTTTTTTTTGAGCATCATATAAGCGATAATCATTCATTAATGTATTCCACCGGTGTTCACAGGGAAACAGTCTCCACACAGCCCCTAGCCCTTTCCTGAACCTCAACAGCTTCCCTAGGGACAGGAATTACACAGGATCCTGAATCCCAGCAGAAACACAAAACACAAACACTGCTTCTGAAGAGAAGCAAGGTTCCCTGAGGAGAAACACTACACGTGTCCCTGTGCACACACAAAGGGGTGCAAAGAGAAATGCTACTGCTTAAACACTGCCTTTGCACAGACTGCTCCCACTGACCTTCTCAGCCACACAAACAAAGCACTGCAGAGCTCTTCCCATGCTGAGCAGCAGCAGAACCTCCCCTTCGCCCTTCTGGGTGATTTTTCTTTGTTGTTTTTACGTGGTTTGACTCTTTAGACCAGTAGGCAGTAAGTTAAAATGCATTGTTGTAGATATGCCTGGTAATTGTGATTATCAGCATCATAATCAGAATGTGTGACAAGCTAGGACAGGCTACCATTAGGCAAGAAGACCAAGCAAAGGAGAGAGGGCAATGTCAGGGTTTTTCACCTACTCTTTCCACTTTCAGCTCACCAGATGCTAACAGACCCAAGTGCTTGTAGCTCAGAAAATCACAGGATCATGTCAGGGGTTGGAAGGGACCTTTGGCAGACCCCATTTTCTATACACAGCAGCACAACAACTGAATCAAAACCAATCACCCCTTGAAAAATTATTTTTCTTTTGTTTGGAGACACTGCTCCCTTCCTCAGCCCTCTAGAACACAAATCTTCCCCGATTCTTTACCTTGTGTTCACAGAAGGGTGAAGCATCCTTTTTTAGCAACAACTCCAATCTTCCTGATTCATTCCCCTGTCCCTCCAGCTTCTGAGACACAAGGGCCCTCTACAGACCATGAACACTCCCCACTTTCCTCTTCCCTAGCATCACAAATACAGTGATGGATGGTGCAAACTAAGAGATGATAAAGTCACCCTTAGCACTGAAAGTTTAGCAGTGTCCTTTATCAGCCTGCTATTCATGCTGAGCCACCACTACAGCTCAAGCCAGCTTCATTCTCATTTTAATACACCACACAGAAAAGCAGCCTAAATATACATCCCCAGATCTAAAGCACAGTCTGTATACTACAGGAACAGCCAGATCATTTCCCTTAGTTTCTTATGGAGGAAACCCACCATTTACACCCAGAGCATCTAATTATATTCAAATTGCAGAAGACAGTGTTGGAAGTACTTGAAATTCATCGTTCTGGGGAGAGTCACTCAGGGGTGTAAGTAGTTGTGTTTTAATGTGCATCTGGGGTTTCATACATCTGTGTGGCTCCCTGCTAAGGACACTGGTGCTCCAGGGTGCTCAGCTCACCTAGGAAACACCTCTTCATTCCACATGGAAAGAACAAGTCAGAAAGTAGACTCACCAAGGTCACACGACAAACAGGAGCCACTGATCAGCGTGTTGTGAGCAGAGGTTCCACAGAAGACAAGAAAAAACACCTTTTTCCCTCTGCTGCAAGTGACCTCTCATGCTTACCAAAGCCACCAGAATACAAACAAGCCAAACCCAAAGGTGTCTGCCAAATGGCACAGCAGTGTCACCAGCCAGCTGTTTGCAGAGCTTGTTTTCTCAAGGCACAGCAGATGGAAATGCAGAAGGTGGTCCTTCCCAGGCAGAACTCCTGTTCCTTGCACTTGAAGCTGCAGCTCTTTCTTTGGTTACTCACTGAACAGCCAACAATGGAACCTCCCCACCTCCAGCTGGGAACCATCCTGTTCTTATTAGTGTTCCCACCTGAGATGACCTAGGTATTTTTTCCTGCCTCTACTGAGACCTGTGTGAAGAATCTGGAGCTCCAAACAGCACAATATGGAATAATCCAGTGACTACCACACATTGCTCAATAATGTATTTTCAAGTCATAGCAAATAAAAAAAGAGAAGAAAAAAACCAAGAAAACAACCAACAAACAACCTAGGAAAATGGGACAGCATCTTTAAGAGAAATTTCTTCCATTTTTCAACTGTGGAAACACTATAAAAAGCACCATTCTCATTCTGAAGCACTCTGACTGTGTAGCTTGTGTCACATAACCCAAAATTCTTTATCACTTCAATGCCTATACAAAGCATACAGCAGGATCCTTCATCTGCCTTTGAAATGCAGTCACCTCTGCAGTAGAATGTGGCAGGTGCTTGACAAGTTGGGGCTACACTACCCAAAAAGCAGAAATGATAAGTAGAAGAAGAAACCTCTTTCCAGTCAAAATTGCAAAGGAAAAATAAGAAGGAAGCAAGCTCTGATCTAATTCTGGCTCAGAACTAGCATCCCCACTTGCACAAAGTGTGCTGCAAGATCCCTTACATAGAGAAAATAGAAACCTCATTTTGCCAACATACCTCTGGGTACACCAGGATTGTCCTGTGTCCAGCTACTGAACAATGTCCTTTTCCAGAAGGGCTCCAGGGGCTCAGAGCAGGCAGGTAAATCTCAGGTGTAACTTAGAGAGTACAAGGGACTGGCGAGTTTGGGTGCTTAGATTTCTGCATATCCAGCTTGAGATAATTAAAGCAGATTTCACCTTTCTTTAACACTGTTAATGCCTCTAAAAAGGGCATTAAAAAGTAACATTCAGGCATACAGAATCACTCGTCTGCAAAAAAGCCCTGGGTTTCATTCTTGATAGAGACTAGAGGCGAGCTACAGACAGCAGAGAGACTTCTGGCTTTTCACCTTTGCAGAACTTAACTGCCATTCTAATTCCAGCTCTGAATTAAGTTAATTTTACTGGATCACTGACTGCTTTGTGTGGAGTGATTTTTTCCTTTTTGTGAAAGCTACTATGCTTAAAGTAATGTCCTTTGAAGGAGCAGGGCAGGTCCTGCTCAGGACTGGGGAACAGGCAGTGCCGAAGTGGGAATTATTTCTGTTTTCTGGCAAACACAGGATTGCAGCAACAGACAACTGAGGTGAGGAACAAGTGACACTGGGGGAGCAGCAAGGAGTGGGACATAGGTGTTATAACAGGTTACACTGCTGCAAGCTTTAACTGGCTTGATGAACCCCTGTCTCTTTATGGAAACACTCTCTTGATTTCTCCAAACACTTGTTCTCACTTGTTGTTACCTAAAAAAATACATGTAAGAGATGGCAACACTTTGTATTAATAAGAACTGAGGCCTGAGAGTTGCACCTACAAGACCTAGTGAGTGCCCACTGCCAGTCCCCGTGACAAGCCCCCACTTCTTGCTGTGACTTGTGCAATGGCCTGAGCAAGCCTGGTCCCCAAAACGTGAAAAATAAAAGACAAAATGCCCCCTTGCCCCCCAGTGCCCTGCACAGCAGTACTCTGAAGCCTGGGGCACCTGCATGAGCCATCACCTCACCTCTGAGCAGCCCTGCTGCTGAGGAGGGACAGAGCAAACACAGCTGGAGGGGAAAAGAGGGAACCAAATTAATAAATTCATCACTGTGACAAAACACAAATCTCTTAATTTTATCTGTCAACCAGAGGCATGCATTATTCAGCAGCTGAAGCAGTGAGGATGTGGAAAGGGGACTGTGAAGCCACTGCTGCAGGTTGTGGTGAAGCAGCTGACCCAGCTGGGTGCTGCATAGCTAAGGGGAGGCAGGATTCACTCCTGTGGACTTAGCAATAAACACAGCCCCAACTTTGCTGCACAGCTAGATTTTCCTCCTCCTTCTGTCTCACAAGCCCTAAGGAAAAACAGCGGAATCATGGCTTTCCCTTCCTATTGCACAGGGAGAAAGATTTCTGCCAGTCGAGGAATCTCCTCCCGTGAAGAAAAGAGTATTTCTTCAGACTTGCTGAAGTCCCCTGCCTGGCCGGGCTCACTCCCCTGCTGACAGGGAGCTGGATCTCTTACAGACTTTCTCCTTGACAAGATGCACTCTGCCAAGTTCTACATTTGCAAGTTGCAGCCCAAATACTGGAAAGCAGCAGCCTGGTGAGCTCAGAATTCACTCTGGTAACACTGGTCCTGTTCAAGTCAAGCTCCAAGAAGGTTTTCCACTGGTTTTGAAGGACCTCATTCCAAACAGATGCTCACTACTCACGAGACATTTACTTTTCCTTTGTGCTAGATGCTGATCTGCTTCTTCAAACAAACTGAAGCCTGCTGGGATGTAGAAGAGCTAAGGAGAACTACAGTTAAACACAAGACTGAGTCCCCGTGGTCAGCACTGTCAGAGTGGAAAGCAACGCAGCAAGGTGGCCAGCATCCTGACCTGCTTCCTTCTGAAACAGTATGAATTCAGCCACCAAGGAGGGCAGGAGTCAGAACAGCTTTTTTATTTGCCTCTAGCAAAGAAGAAAAATCAAAATGCCAGAAAATGCAGGGAGTGCAGCCTCCCTGGGCTCTGACTCCCCGAGGCTGTCACGGGTGTAAATCCAAAGGGTCTCTGCTGTGCAACAGTTTGAAGAAAACACAGAACAAACCCATGCACGTGCAACCAGCTGCCTCTGTGCTCGCTTCTTCCCCTCTCTGTCCACCTCCCCCTACCCCTTACTCAGGGGCAAAGGGGGTTTCCATGCCAGCTTTGCTACAGGGCATGATTAGGGAAAAAATATCATTCTCGGGCTGGCTTATGCACCAGCCTGAGCTCCCCGAGCTCTCCATTTCCCTCGATTCCTTTCTGCAGTGAGGACACAGAAAAAATGCCTGCCTCTCACTGAAGTTGATAACAGCTTTTGCTCAGGCTCTTAAATGAGGCTTTGCTGAGCTTTCAGGGCAGATGGAAAAGTCATCAAGGAGAAAAGAACTATAATTTTCTGACCAGGAAACAGACTGGGGACTCTCCCACAGACTACTGCCTGCCTTTTCCATCAAGGCTAACCACTTTTTGCCACAGACTGAAACCTGGTGTGTCAGAAAAGCACCTGGGTGACCAGCAGAGCAGCCTGCAGAGCTGCCATGGCACAGCAGTGAACAGCTCTCTGAGCAGGCTATGGTGCCCTGGCAGAGGGTAGGAGCTCTGTGTGGCAGCTCTGAGCATGGCACACCGAGGGAGGCACAGGCTCAGGAGCCAAGCCAGGAGGCAGGTGTTCGGGTCACTACTGAGCAGCAGCAGAGCAGGGCTGTGCTAGCAGGAGGTGCCCTGGCAGAGCTGGAGGGCATGGGAAGGGATGGCTGGCAGCACTGCAGGGCAACTTACTGGTGCTCTGGCAGTGCTGGGGAGGGGAGCCCAGCACACTGCAGAGCAGAACTGTGCTGCAGAGGTGAGGTCTCGGGACCAAAATGATACTGGGTGGAACGGGTCAAGCCAGGAATGAGGTGCAGAGCCAGTGCTAAAGACACGAGTGGCAGCCTCCTGTCAGCATCCTGTCAGCCTCCCACTTGTAGCCCAAAGTTCATAGCCACACCAAAAAAACAACAGCAACACATTCAGGAAGGGAACCAGTGCCATGCCAGGTGTCAAGATCATCTGTTAAGCACCACTTAAGTGAAACTCCTTCGTGAGTTATTAATCATTAGGAGAAGGAGCCCTGATGTTTGCAGCAATACTCAAAGCACAGGTGAGAAAGTCCCTATTGTGCAAAAAGAAGGGCTATGAGGGATCACCCAGTCCCTGCCCCAAAGGGTTTCTACCAGGTACAGTAAAGCAAGCAGAGGAAGAAGGACGGAGCTGGGCGCAAAGGCAGAGACTTTAGTGACATACTAGAAAGGCAGCTATCTTTGTCTATGAGATGGCAGAGCAGAGTTTCTTCTCACCTTGGCCAGAGCTGACCTGACCTATGGCCCAGGCTCTGGGCTGCCTCTCCCAGCTGATAGGGCTGGTGGTGGACGCCAAGAAACACAGAACAGAGAGGAAGACGGGGATGAGGAGAGACCTCATGTCAGCCAGGCCTGGCCAACTCCTCCCAGACTCAGGAAAGCCTGGCAAGGGGCAGTGCCCGTCCAGCTGCTAAGCACTGCTCAGCGCTGCAGAGGCAGGATGCTAGTGGGTGTCCCCCCTTCCCCTTACCGTCCTCTGATCCCCTCTTCTCACTTGCAGCTCAAGTCCCACTCCCTGTCAGCTCCTGCTCATGGGTGTCCCAGGAAGACACTTCCACTCACCAAGCAAGAAATAGGGAGCCCGGATACAGAGACCCCAATGCCAGCAGACACCGGGTAACTGCACGGAGAGGAAGGCTGCAGAGCCGTGAGGAAGCAGGCAGGGCAGAGCAGAGCAGAGCAGAGCAGGGCAGGGCAGAGCAGAGCAGGATGCTCCGACTGCCCCGTCTAGGGCAGCCGGGAAGATTCGGCTCTGCCGGGGCCAGCTAAGACCCCGCTGTGGTCGGGAGCCGGGGAGGCACTCAGCCGCACTCGGAAGACTCCCAGCGCCAGCAGGACGGCAGCGGGTGCCCCTCCAACCCGCCTCGAGGTGTTGGGGAGAGACCCCCATCCCGCCCCGGCCACCCTCACCCTCTCACCTCGCTCCTTTGTGCCCACAGCCGCAGAACGAGCACATCGAGCTCCACCGCAAGCGCTATGGGTACCGCCTGGACTACCACGAGAAGAGGAGGAAGAAGGAGGGCCGCGAGGCTCACGAGCGGTCCCGGAAGGCCAAGAAAATGATCGGGCTGAAGGCCAAGCTCTACCACAAGCAGCGGCATGCAGAGAAGATACAGATGAAGAAGACGTGAGTACCCCCTGGTTCTCATGTCTGGGGGTTCGACACAGTTTGCCACATTTCTGATTTCCCTTCAGTGCCTGATAACAAATCTGCTCCTAAAAGCAGTTCTTAAGTTTTAACTAGCAACAACAGTGATTAATATAATTACGACAAAAATATGAGTGCATTTACTTAGAGCTTTCATATCAGCTGCTGTGTATTAGTGTAGCATAAAGCAGCAGATGTTTTTTTCACTGTGTTAGTGGAGAAGATGCAGTAAATGTACATGGGATCAGAGTAGAACATGAGGCTTGTCTTCCAGGATATGTTGCAATATAAGCCTGTAGATCAACAAAAGCATTCTGAAAATTTTCTCTGTTTTTCAGAAATATAAATCAAAACTATTAATCTGTATGGCTAATTAACTTAATATCTATGTGCCATGTTGGTTTTGTTTTTGTCCCGGTGTAGACAGTTACTTTCCTCTGCTTCTTTTAAGGGTGTTGGGTTTGTGAAGTAGTTTGTGGGTCTTTTGAGGACATAAATTAACAAAATGCAACCAATCCCTTTTGCACACACACAGGGTCCTTGGGTTTATAAACACTGCCATCAAATCTGAGAAGAGTAGTAGGATGTTGCTATTTTTGTTGGAGAGGAAGGCTGCTATCTCTCAAAGTGATTGGCTGATTAAGTAATTCAGAAATTCCTCAATAAGATGAATGTCTTGCACTCGTCTTGATGGGAATCAACAAGCTTTTATGCACAGTGCAGTCTGTCAGTTGTTACACTGAAATTACTGTTTTACTTTAAATTATTTAGGATTATGATTATATTTAACTCATTAAAATAACATTTTTAGGAGGCACAAGCTTAAGTTAAAATGAATTATCTGTGGTCTAACAATGAGCCTTTTGGTTTTTTTCTTAACATTGGTTTTCTTTCCTTGCAGCATTAAAATGCATGAAAAAAGAAATACAAAGGAAAAGAATGATGAAAAGACACCTAAAGGAGCTGTACCAGCATACCTACTTGACAGAGAGGGCCAATCCCGGGCTAAGGTTCTTTCAAACATGATCAAGCAGAAAAGAAAAGAAAAAGCTGTAAGTAACTGCATTAAAATTCAGATACTTATTTATGACAATGACCACTCTGTGTTGCTGGTGCTCAGGTGACTTACAGCCTAGAAGTAAAGTCTAAATACTGGTATTGTACAAAACCTGAAACCTTGAGTAACTGAGCAGTTTAGGACAAAGTAAACGAGTGGAATCTCTTTATCTACAAAACTTCAAATGATAATGAAAAGAAGTAGCTATGAATTGTATAAAAATTACAGCGTAGCACTATTCTTCAGGAAAATAAGTGGAGGGGTTTTCTGGTCCCCTTTCATTTAGCAATGTGGCATGTAAGGCTATTGACTTTTTCCTCCCTTCCAGGGGAAGTGGGAAGTTCCTGTGCCGAAGGTCCGTGCTCAAGGAGAAACAGAAGTTTTAAAAGTAATTCGTACAGGAAAGAGAAAGAAGAAGGCCTGGAAGAGAATGGTTACAAAAGTCTGTTTTGTTGGAGATGGCTTTACTAGGAAGCCTCCTAAATACGAACGATTCATTCGACCAATGGTAATGTTCCTGAGCCTTAAAGAAATAAGTTTAAGGGCTATTTAATTTTATGTTACTGCTTTTGAGTTCCTTTGTCAAGGCAGTTTTATTCTACGGTAATGCACTTGATTAGTACTGGTGTAAAACATTCTCATGAGTTTCCTTCCAGAAATGTGGATGTGGAATAGCCTTAGGGTGGGAAGATAACCCCTCCCTGCAGTCCCAGGCTGCAATATCTCTTGCTTTTACTCCCTTAACTCAGGTGGGGCCAGTAAGTTAATGCTACAGTGGGAGGGTCTTTGTGGCAAAGGCACTTTGAATAGCTTTCAAAGCTGGAGGCTTCTTTTGTAAGCTGCTGTGATTCTGTCAGATGCAGAAGCCAACTATGTTCTAGGACTCCAGAGTTCCCTCCTTCTGGCTTAAGTAAACTTGAAGCACAGTCACGACTGCATGCAAAGGAAATGCTGTGCCTCCAGCTTCACCTTTTCCTGCACAGCTGCAGGAGCAGGGCCTGGGCTCTAGCAGCCTGGCAGTGCACAGGAGGAAAAACTAGATTCACTAAGGCAGTGTATTGTGTTGTGCTTTTTGTGGGTTTGTGGTTTTTTGTTTTGTTTTTATAAATACCAGTTCCTGTTGACAGAAGCACTACGTAGGCTGCCTGTACCTCATTACTGTTTGGGTGGTATTACACAGAAGCCTTAGATAGGTGTTTATGGAGCTTACTAGTAAAATAACTTTTACAGAATACGGGTCACTAGATAGAAAGTGCTATAAAAGATGGGTATTTACAGTTCTACAATATGTGAAAAGGTTTTCAGTTTTACAAGAAAAAGGGAAAAATTTCTACTCTTACAAACCAGTAGGACTGTTAACTGCACAGTCATAAACACCTTATTTCTTCATGTAACAGAAGCTATCCAAGGTAGTATTATGCTACTATTAAAAACTGACATCTTGAACATACACATGGAAGGATTTATCTTCTCATAAATGAGGGTTTTTTTAACAAATCTCGCATTCTCTATTATGCAGCCAGCATTCTGTAGTCTAAGGTGTTTCACTCTTCCCAGTCTTTCGGAACATAGAAAGCTGTGGACATGATGATGAAGGCACTAAACTAGATTACTCAGGAGGGCTTAAAGCCATTATTAACACTCTTAACACTCCTTATGCAACAGGGCTTACGTTTCAAGAAGGCCCATGTGACACATCCCGAACTTAAAGCTACTTTTTGCCTACCCATCCTTGGTGTAAAAAAGAATCCTTCCTCTCCTTTGTACACCACTCTGGGTGTAATTACCAAGGGAACGGTCATCGAGGTGAACGTGAGTGAGCTTGGCCTCGTGACACAAGGAGGCAAAGTCATCTGGGGTGAGTAGTTAAATTAGCTGCACTACAGAGCTACTTCAATTTTAAAGTCTTCATTAATTTTGTCTTCATTGCCTGATGTGTTGTTAAGACCACACCTATCACCTTCTAGGCAACTCTAAAAATGAAAAGTTGAAAGTTTTAATGTTCCTGTTCACAGTTTCAAAACCAAATTAGGTGAGGCTTAGAGGAAGACTCAACTTGGTTGCCTAAATCTCACGTTAAGCGATGCTACAAGTCTGTAAAGACCTAACCATATTAACTGAACAATTGTATTATGCTTTCAGTGCAACTTATTTGTGGAAGTATCTTCGCAGGATCAGGCTGACTGCTTTTAACAGAGGGGTACACATGGACAATAGCAGAACCTATTAAAATGTACTCAGAACTCCTAAATGGTCAATTTGTAAAAAACAGCCTGAATGAAGTATTTTGTGAGCCGAAGTTTGCAGCTCAGCATAAGGCAGATTGAGAATTCCTGTTCTGAAATTGAAATGCATTTTAAATTCTCTCTTTATAGAGACTTGTGTATTGAATTTGCAAACAGGAAAATCTGTTCTATTGTATTAAGTACTTCAGGTTTTTGTAGACATTTAATTCCCTTTTCTCTTTAGGAAAATATGCACAAGTAACAAACAACCCAGAAAATGATGGCTGTATTAATGCAGTTCTACTTGTCTAAGTGGTTTTTGCTATTAAGCAGTGGACATGACCTCCTGCAAAATCACTGCTGTTTTGACAAGCTTGGAAAATCTCTGGAACTTTCAACTGTTCAAGAACATTGACCCCACAAGCTGGTGAGGAACTTAAATTGCCAGAAATAACTGCTTGGGTTTTTGTATTTATTATGTTTGCTCATCTGAACACTGTCCAAATAAATTGATACAATTTTCATCTTTTGCTGATGTGGTGTGGATTTGAGCTACATCTTTTTGGTGTTTTTACAGTAGCACTTTCCTGGCTTAAATATAGGTTCTAAATTCAGGTCACGTTTCTTGTGATGTAAAGACAGCCACTGTCTCCCATCATGGAGTACTGCAATAGCTGAAGGTACGGTAGAATACACTCATTTGTCTTCTGCTCCTGGGAAAGGAGAAGCTGGAGGAAAACAGAATCTTACTGCAGACTAACATCAGAAATTAATCACTCAAGTTTGGTATTTGCCACTGAAGAAGCATGGGCTTGAGAACAGATAAGCAGCATGGGGATGCAGCAGGGGGAGGATATAACTAGGAGAGCAGCTATTCCCCACTCGTCCCCCTCCCCACTGCTACCTCTTGTATTTCTCCACTTTGCCCCCAGGACTGCATTAATGGAAGAGCGAGGGCTGGAGAGTGTGGCATTGTAGGTCCAGCCAAAAGAACAGCTATAGAAGCTTAACTTTACATTTTAATTCCCCTAGCACTTAATAAACTTTGAGAATTGGTCTGACAACCCTGATACTACAACTACTTGTAGGTATTTTGAAAGTTGATCCTAAACTGGGAGCTTTCAGCAATGCTGTGTATCACTGCATCAATATCTTCCAGTCAATAATGTGGTGGTAAGCAACAGCACAGTCTAGCAAAAGCACACTCACCGTTCTCTATTCCTGCTCTTAAACAGTGCTTCACTTCAAGCCAAAGGCTTTTCACACAAATTCCAAGTCCTTAAAAGATTTCTTCAGTTAGAGGGTACTCATCCCTCCACTTTGTAAGGAGGAAACTTTCAAACAAAACTAATTTCAGAAGCCAGAATATGAGTAGTTTTGGATTGGAGTTTCCTGCCTTAACAAAAGTTTAAGGCTAGAGGTGGCCACACCTGCAATAAGCAGGTTGATGAGCAGATTATAGAATGAGGGCCTCACCTAGTTGAGGGTTTTGAGTATCTGCAAGGATAGAGACCACATCACTTCTCTAGGCAACCTGATCCAGTGGTTGATCACTCTTGCAGTTTAAAATGTTTTCTGTTTAAGATAATTTAGTACTTTCCAGTTTGTGCCCTTCCCTTCTTGTCCTTCTGCTGGGCACCACTCAGAAGTCCTGCTCCATCTTCTTTATACTCCCCAACTAGGTAAAATCTTCCAGAGCTTTCTCTTCCACAGGCTGAACAAGTTAAGCTCTCAGCTGACAGATGCTCCAATCCCTTCACCATCTTTATGACCAGATTATGTTTCAGATCTTGGACTCCAACCAGGAATTAAAGCTAGCTGCTTTTGTACTGGCTTTGTGACATCTCATACACTATCTGATACAGGCAGTACTTGAACTGTACCAAAGTCTTCCCCTCTCAAATGCTATTATTTTAAGTTTAACTCATTGCCCTAATCAAGACTTGCTTATTATGATTTTTACTTTGTGTACTGACAGGCGACTTGAAACAGGAACGGTCACAAGCCATTAAGTCATTTGCTTGGAGAGAGGGCAATTTGTCAAAACAGATGAGCTTCCATCTAATTTCTTGTTGCTTTGCCTTAACTGCACATGGACAAATAATGTAATAACTTCCATTCTCTGCAGCTGTCACAAGGACATCACTAGCACTTTGTGGCTTGCTGGCTGAGCAGCACAACTGTTGCACTTAAGACATTTTAATGTACCACACTGTAACAACTGCATTACAACACTTCTGTTGGTTTATCTACAGCAAAATGCATCAGTAACTATGAAGTTTACATCATGCATAGTTAGTATAAACAGCAGAACGCACACTGTAGCATTCAGAATAGCCTTATTTACAGGCTGGTTTTTTTGTTGTTGTGGGATTTTTTTGTGTTGGGTTGGGTTTTTTTAAGTCTGATGCCTAAGCTAATTAAATACAGGAAATTGGTTTTATCAGTAGAAGATTTTTTAGTTGATAACCTTTGAGCTTTTAAAGATCCTTGAGAACAGAGATTTAAAAATTATATTTGTTCTAGTGAACTGAACCACTTCAGCACTAACTTCCTGTATAGCAAAAAGGACTCATATACTGAAACACAAGAATAATATAATCACAAAATAGAAGTTTAATTACTACTTCAAAACATTTCAAAAGCAGCCAAGACAGTACCAAAAAGGAAAAGAAAAAACTAACACTGTAACGACTTAAGTACAATACTCTAAAATAGCAACACATCTTTTGTAGCATTTATAAACAGGGTATCACTAGTTTAGAAAACATCTAACACTACATTTGTGAAAATAAAAGTGTATCCTCTTGGAAATAAATTCAGAATGGTCACTTAAAGAAGCTGGCCTATTTGTTGCTGTACTTAATAGTTCATGACATAGTAAATGATGAATTTGATTACTGACATCTACAAATGAAATGGTATAAAAAAAAAACCAACCACGGTTAGACATAATTTTTAATAAGTTAAAAGCACTTATGAAATAAGACATGTATACATCTTCATGTAAAGGGCTATGAAACACCGAGAGTAGCAAACCAGAGTTCTACATGAAATTCAATTAGACCAAAAGAGAATATAGGCAAAGCAAAGCAAATCCTGATAAAAATTAACAAGCAGTACAAGAGAGACATTTGAACAAATGCTGGATTCAAATACAAAACCATTTACCACGGAAGTCACATATTAATGTTCTTAAAACTCTATTCCTAGACTAAATAAATCTCAGTAATTATCCTTCTTGCTTTCACTGTACACGTGTAGTTCCACAGCATGTTTTAATAGCATTTGGTACAAACCTGTATAAACTTGATGTTTTAATTGTTGGTTGCTGGTGCAATTAGATCTTAAAAATACTTCAAAATTTTGATGGTAGTAAGAAAAACAGTTACCAAACAAAAAATCCAAGCCTGAAAAACAGTGGTTTTCCCAATGTAAAACATTATCAACACAGTTGTCAAAAGTGTTCCCTTGCATTAATGTAACAGAAGGTGCAGACTATTACTACTAGTTCAATACAGTACAGCAATAAAAACTATTATTTAAAGTCAGTATTTTCTGCTGCTCTATTTACTGCAAGATGACTGATGACACAAACTGTTACTGAGATCAGCTACCCCTTTAGTTCAAAGCACTGCTATGCTCACAAACTGGAGCGAGGTCCAGCTTTCCAGACTGCTGTGGTTACCAGAATTGCCAGCTGCACCCCCGCAGGTTTACAGGATTAGCTTCATAGAGGGATAAAAGTTAAGACAGCATTGCAACTATTCAAGTGAACCTTGTATCAAGAAATTGTTGTTAACAGCAATTTCTTGATGATTCTGTTTTTCACATACTTTTGCAAGACTAATTCCCTGGTCTCAGAAAAGGCGTCCAGCAGAACAAATAGCAGTATGATTTCTTGTTCTTATATACATTATTCTGTCTTATTCCCATTACAAGAGGAGCTTCACTTATTAAAAGACATAGCAAACCAAGGTTTCTTTCTGTACGTGTGACAAATGAAATATATATGGTTTGCCAGGAGAAACTCTGAAGGGAAACATGCATGAAAAGTATGGTTTTATTTCTGTTTACCTACAGCAAAGTTTGGTTACTGTTTTTAAGAAAAGCTGTGAACTGGGAAGCAATCATCCCAGGGACTACACACAAGTTAGAAAAAAGAAAGCAGGAATCAAAAGTATTTGCAAGTAATCCCCTGATAACTCCTAAAGGCATAGAAGTTTGGCAAACAAGCATTTGCTGAAATACCCACTAATATTCACACTAATTAATGTCACAACCACCTGAAATGCCAGTGCTCACAGGAGTCACACACCTGGCAGACACGATATTTTAATAGTTAGCCCAGAGTACCAGCCATGTATTTGGAAAACACAAAGCACTGCCTCCATTCAGTCCAAGATGAGATCAGAAGTTGTTTTTGTAACCTTTTCCTTTAACAAGTAATCAAGTATCCACTCAACACATGCAAGTAGTTTTAGTTAGGAAGGCAGTTCAAATTATTCCATAATATATATATACTGCAGTCTACACTCTGGAAAAACTTAGTTTTATAGAGATGCTCATTTTGGAAGCTACAAGTACATTTACTGTGTAGGCATCTCTCAATCTTCACATAAAGAACTTCATTATCAAAGTGTGTTACAGCAGCTACTGTGCTGACTCAGCTGTTTGATTCAAGTGATTCTAGTGAAAGACAGATGTTACTTATGTTGCTTTGATCTACTGAATTATACCTTCCTATGTATTTTGAGATGCAGAATTACAGAATCTTCAATTCTTTTATTCTCATGTGAGAAAATTACCTAGTGGGAACAAGAAACAAGGAAGGTTGGGTTTTCTTTATTGTTTTTCTGTCCCCAGTAAAGAACACGGTTACTAAAAATGTTAGAGTGATGTCTGGCCTCAAGGAAATCTATGGGAATTTAAGGGACCCTGGCAGGTCCAGGATTTCATACTGTGGTCTTCTTCAACTGCCACCTCAAATTTGCAAACTGTTCCCTTTGCTAGCACTACTGTATTTATTCAGCATGTATCCTTTATAAAAGGAGGAGACTGGCTGTTTACCATCATACTCTGATGAAGCTCAATGTCTACTGGTTAAATATTCAAGAAAACTTGAGGAAAGGTGATGGATTCTAAGAGGAAGTCCAACCCAGAATTTTAAACATGTGTGTTCTATGTCTGCCATATGGTTTAGTTACACCCTAGTGGTTTACACAAAATAATAACTTTATAATAAATAGAAGAATTAACAATCAGTATTTAATTTTTAAGCTGGCTTTCCTTTTTTCTTGGGTGGACCTTTGTAGCCTTTGGACTTTCTTCGCAAGTTTCTCCGATCTACAATGGGTACCTCAATTTCTGCCTCCTCAGAGCTGCTGTCAGCAGCCCTCTCCACTGCCGTCTGCATGTACTGATCCCCCTGTTCAGCAGCCTCTTCTGAGTGCTCTTCCAACTGGTTCTTCTGGCCTTCCTGTCCAGAAGGCTGCTGAAAAGAAACACCCTTGAGTTCAACCACTATCAAAGAGCTCTGACTCAAGGCAACAGGAGCTTCCTGTGAGTTGTGCCCCATTTCCTCATTTTGATCTTCCAGTGAGGAAGCTGTTTTGGGAGATATGTTTTCTAAAGCAGACTTTTCTGCTGCTTCAGTTACCATAGAGTTGGGCAGGCCATTGTCAGAGGGCTCTTCATTTGATTCTGAAGCAGCTGCATTTTCAGTGGTGGTCTTTTCAGATTCTTGCTGTTCTTCAGTGCCCTCCTCTAGTAACATAGGTACTTCAGTCAGCACTTCTGCATCACTTGCATTTAAAGCCTGTGAATAGAGGGGAAAGGTGCCAGAACAACCAAAAGGACAATTAATTGAAGATAAAAGAGGCTGAGCTACCCCTAGGCTAGCAATCTTGGAGGATATCTTGGTATTCAGCAGTTTTTAACACTACATGCACAGTTTAACAACAAGTCTTCTGCTCCTTTTTGCACAGGATTATTTTGTGAACAGCATCTTATATCTGGAATTGCTCTCCTCTTTTCAAATTCAAATTATTAAAAGTATTATTCAGGTACAATAAAAACAATCTGAAATTAATCCCAAGGACAAAGAAAAAAAAGTGTTTTGTAGTCATATACAACTATAATGTCATAGCATGTAACGATCTGCTTTTGCACTATAAGCAAAAGTTAATAGTAGAAGTTACTAAAAGTAAAATCTATGTTCTAGCAAGGGTGCTTTACTCACATTTATTTTTTTGTACAATTCAACTGGGTAGAATTAATAGACAAGTGTATGGCTTTTCACTCATATGTAACTAATGTTTTAGTGAGAAAGAGCTGTATCAACACAAGGGTCAACACAAGGGTCAACACAAGGAAGAACTTTTTCTCAGTAAGGGTGACAGAGCTCTGGAACAGGCTGCCCAGGGGGGTTGTGGA
>JANHGL010005445.1:0-12382 GCA_024611195.1 Ceyx melanurus | reverse complement strand
GCTCTGTCACCCTCACTGAGAAAAAGTTCTTTCTTGTGTTGACCCTAAACCTCTTGTGCTCCAACTTGCACCCATTGTCTCTCATCCTGTCATTGGGTCCAGGGTCCATCCTCATGTCTGCATCAAGCAGACTTCCCTAGAAATATTCTCCAGCACTTTTTTTTTCATACTCATGTGTTTTACTTTATCTGTGAAAAAACCATACCTATATACAAACCTCTGTATATATTGTTTAGTTGGTGATGTGTGCTATGGCCAGAGAATAATATAGATCTCCCCATAAAGAACAAAATATATCCTGGTGACAGTTCAGAACACGTTCAGGACCTACTGAACACAACTGCTGTGTAGGATTTTTGTGCATGTAACGCAGCTTTTACTGCAACCACTTTTTAACTGGACCAGAGTTGAGAGATTTTGAAAATGTCACTGTCTGAAAGTTGGCATGATGTAAAATCTGTCAGTTTATTTTTATGTTTATATATTTCTTCTCATGACAGTTAATTTTAGTCCTCTGTATTCAAAACGCTTTTTCAAAACCTCAATGTAAATTAAGGAATGTTTGTATTTTACACAGATAATATGTTAGTGTATAAAAATTAAGCCGTCTCAAAATATTGCCCACATCAGCTGACACAGTCTTTTTGTCTGCTTTTTCATTAATTTCCTTATCCACACAGTGACTATAAACCATATTGCACACAATTCATCAAAATGTTTCATCTTAAGGCACAAACATGAGAAACGATGACAGCACCAACTTATAAAAATATGTAAAATAAAGTATTAACATAATAATAGCACACATTCTTGAATAATTAATTTGATTTCTTTAAAATGAGTTTGTTTTTCATGCAGAGACTCAGATGTTATTAATTCAGCAGGACTGTATGTGGTTTCAGTTACAAATTTGCCCCAGAGATTCTGTTTGTGTTTGCTTTGAATGTCACATGAATGCTGATTTCAGAGTTCTTACCTTCATAGCACGTCTGTGCACTGGGTGGGGTGGGAGGGAAGAGGTCATATTGGAGATGAGGCTGCGGTGGGGATGGAGCATCCAGCAGAAGACATGGAGCATATTTACCAAAGACATCTCCAAACCAACATTAAAAAAACCCTCGCCCTGCAATCCTGTTTCTCTTTCTTCTTTGGCAAAGTGGTGGTGTACAGGACACCCACCTTTCCATGTCGGTGGCTGTAGAAGTTACCAGAGTGATGGAGCTGCAGATGCCATCCTCTGTCCATGCACAGGCACGTAGCTGTAGGCACAGTGTAGCTGAGGACTGCACAGGAGCCACACACAGGCTTAAATGGACAGCCAGCCTTCTGAGATGGCTGAATTCCCTGACCTCCTCTGAGTGTCCCGACAGCCTGTTGCCAACTTCTATAGCGTTTTCGTCCTGCAGCCATTAACTGCTGGGAACTGTAGTGAGAGTACCAGCCTTTCTGGAAAGGCTGGCACACAGATTTTCCATACTAATAGTGCTCTGGCACTCCAGAAGTGATCATCAGCCTTGCTTTGGAAAGAAAAGTAACTTCTGTCTTTTTGTTTGAATATATTAGTCATGACAATGCAATTTAAGGGCTAGCAATGCCTCACCTCACCTCCTGCCTCCCCCCTCCAAAACAGATCTGCAGGAATAGAAACATCACCAGGGGGAGTCCCATCAGAGCACCCTTCAGCAGGCTGTGCAGCAGAAGTGGTGCCAGTGCCATGCAGAGGGATAATGCAGCTCCTGTCAGCCGTGCCTGGGCTCTGCATTCCACCTGGGTTTCCTGTCAGCAGGAGCAAGGGGACAGAGCAGCCTGCCTTTGCCCCTTGCTGCCACACCATGCTCATGCACCATGCTCGTGCACAGTGGGACTCCTCAACACCCCAGCCTCGATGTCAAGAACCCTTTCTCCTTGCAAAACAGAAGTGGGTTTCCTCCTTCTTGTGCACAAAACTCATGAGAGCATTTGTATTAAAACTGGAAATTGTAAAATGAGGATGTAACTGTGATACCATCTAGATTAAAATGCTCTAATTGATGGCATTACTTAAACAAGATGGAAATCTATGACCTATGAACGGTTAGAAGCAACACATAAATGGCATGTAAGTGGTGAATGTCCTTATGAATATAGAATATATCAGCCTTCACTGGGCTTACGGAATGCAAAATGCAAGAGATGGTCCATGCCCTATAAATCTAATAAGCTAAGTACAAGAACACAAAGCATCTGATGTGATGGATGGAAAAACAAAGGGTAAAGGTGATGAGACTGTGAGCAGTGGCAGCAGCCTTGGATATGCAGGACATTGACTTTGCTAGAGAAAAAGGTCAAAAAAGTAATGCTGAGGAGGAGGGTGGGAGATATATCTCCTGACTAGAGCCTTACCTGACATTTGCAACTAGGTTGCAAATATCCAGCATATGACACCTCTATCATTTCAGTTTCCTTTATAAGCCATATTAAAACTGCTAAGTCTGCTATAAACAGACTGTGCTATAATTTGAAAATTGCTTTAATTCTAAACGGAAGATTCAGTTTTAAATCACACGACAATATGGAAGTAATTAGAAGCATTTGTGTTCACTGGGCCTACTCCTAATTGTATTTGAATAAAAATATTAGGCAAGCTGCTGAATAGAAAGTTATATGTAATTGTGTTTTGCAGACTGTATTAACTAGCTAAACTTCAAAATCCTCAGCAGTATAAACATTGAGAAACCTTAGCACTCTGGATATTAACTAACATAAATAATTGAGTTCTTTCAACATTAATTACTGTGTTACCTTCTGATTATCCTAAGATAATCAGAATTATCCTAAGAAATATTTACTGAAAACACTTGAAAACAATGGCTTGTTTTGTTTCATTCTACACTGAAACCCCTCATTTTGAATGGAAAAATCTGCAGCATAGCTAAAGAACATGTGTTTGTTAGTAGCTGTAGCACAGCAAACTTTCAGCAGTGTGCTGGGCAGTGGGACTGCACAGTGCTCTAATTAGCAGGGTTCCATGGTATTTATTGCTCCCATTAGTGCAGCATGGCAAACCAGGGCATGGCATTTAAGTAGCTTGCCTAATGATGGGCAATATGTCTGCAGCAAAGCAGGATGAGCAGTGAGGAGCTGTAAGCTTCTGGCACTGAGCTGCAACCACTAGATTGCACTGCCATCAAATTTCCAGATGTCATTGAATTTCAGTGACTCGCAGACAGGCTCGTAATGGCTTCTTGGCATTGAGGTGTTCAGATGGATGGATAGGAAAACTGTGGGATTCACACACACACACACACACACACACACACACACAAACAAAGAACTTGGGACTGTGTGTCTCTGGGGGTTTAACTAGCTTTGCAGGTTAGACTGTATTCCCCATAGCTTCCTTGGGAAGCTGGAAAGCCATGGTCCACATGGTTCATTATGAACCATTACAGTCTATGGGCTACTTTGCATAATGGAAAACGACACCTAATCATAGAATCATAGATGTATTGGGTTGGAAGGAACTTGCAAAGGTCATCTAGTCCAACCCCCTGCAATAAGCAGAGACATCTCTAACTAGGTCAGGTTGCCCAGAGCCTTGTCGAGCCTGGCCTTAAATGTTTCCAGGGATGGGGACTCCACCACCTTCCTGGGCAACCCATTCCAGTGATCTATCACCCTCATATTAAAGAAATTCTTCCTAATGTCTAACCTAAATCTACCCTTTTCTAGCTTAAAGGCATTGCCCCTTGTCCTGTCACTACAAACCCTTGTGAATAGACCCTCCCCTGCTTTCTCATAGGCCCCTTTCAGGTACTGGAAGGTGCTATAAGGTTGCCCCAGAGCCTCCTCTTCTTCAGACTGAACAACCCCAACTCTAAGGACCCTTCCCCACAAGCTGAATTCTGTAGTATTTTTCTCTGTAAAGTAGTAACAATCAGACAAAATGTTCACAGTAGTGCAGTGCCCCTGGATGTCTATAGGCTGACATTTGTCATTATGACATATATTTCACATAGCAACAGGTAATTTAGCAAGCACTGGGGATCAGATCATTGCAACGAGGGCATGGGATCACTGTCACCCAGTAAGGTACACTGACAACTACAGATCTCAATGGGTTTATTTTATTTGGCTTTTTCTAGATGAGTGTGTGTGGGTTCCTATTCATCATGGCCTGAGCCACAGTGCCTGTGGGGACAGGGCTAAGGTCGGGGCCAGCACCCGTCGTGCATTTCCCCTTCCCACACAGCACGCTGGTTGAGTGGCTGCAGGCTTAAAATCTGAATGAGGATTATTTAGAGAGTTCAGTTTCAAGGGTGAGCTCAAACCCAAGCTACAATGACAATACAAATTTATCAACCAGAATGTTTCACTTCAGCCCAGGGTTTTTAAAAGCCTGTTACCCTAATGTTATTTTCAGAGAAAATATCTACTGGAGACATGAAGTAGCACTCAAAATATGTAAGACTGGCAGAAATGACTGGTGGAAATTCCAGCTTTTCATATTACTGATCCATGGTTATCTAGATCAGATGTCAGGGAGGCATTTTGATTTTGTTTGAAATAAATAGAAATTATTTATTATGGATTCCCTCAAGTTAAGATGTATTTAAACTTACTCTCAGGGTTATACGTGCATCAAACATGCAAAAATTTCAAGTGATGCATTTTAGTAATTATAGGCAGAATTGTGAACAGGTTCGTAACCAATGGGACATAAAGTATCTAATAGGCAGTTCAATTTATGAGTCTGTTGTAAGCTGAGCTTATATTTAATTTTTATTGTGATAAATTGTGCTCAAGGGGATGAGACATGTGCATAGGTGGAGTTTAATATGGGAGATTAACAGTGCTGAAGAATTATAATCAAAGAATTTTCTGTCTGTTGGAAAGTTTTATACACAGTCAATTGATCAAGCAAGAATGATATAGCAAACTATGCTGGTCTTCCTATTTGCTTGAAATATAAAATGGATAAAATCTCAACTGGGAAGTTTGCAAGTTGTTTTTCTCCATTCAGTTTAGTATTAAATGATGATTAAGTGTAATTTTTCTGAAAACAGTATTTACATTTAATTGAAAGGAGAACTGTCTGTAAACATCAAAGGCATGTTACTCAAAGGGATCAGGAGTAAATCAATGTGTAAATTCTCAGTGTCACAAAGAGTTGGAAAGTCTCCAGAGAACGAGATTCCACAGCCTCTCTGGGCAGCCTGTTCCAGGCTTCATCACCCTCACAGTGAAGATTTTCCTCATGTTGAGGTGGATCTTCTTGTGTTCCAGTTTGTGCCTGTTGTCTCTTGTCCTATTGCTGGGCACCACTGAGAAGAGACTGGCCACATACTCTTGACACCCACCATTCAAATATTTATAAAAGTTGATTGAACATCTTTCAGCCTATGAAAGCAAGATGGATAACCCCACCTTTTATTCCCTTCACCCCATCAACTGCATGTATGCCCCCAAACTGGCTGTGGAATCACACCTGAAGTCTGGATATTATGTTACTGGCTCTACCATATTCTTCCTATAAATATCTTGAATTTTCTGCAAATTGCCAGGCACTCCTGTGGGTACACATGGCATCATGGGAAAACAGTAGTGGTTGGATCCAACAGGCTGCTGGTTAACCCTACTCGGCCCTACTCCCAGTGGTGTCCTGGAGCTACATCTATCTGCTTGGCTCTCAGAAGAATGTGCTTAGGTGGTTTTCCAACGGAGGGCAAAAGGCAATTACATTTTAATTATAAAAGCACACAATAAATTGATGCTACACAAACACAGTATCCTTTGCCAAACAGCAATAAAATGGAACATGAACAGAAAAAAATCACATAACTGTTTCACAAGACCTGTTGCTGGAACTGCAGAAATGACCAGTGATGCCTTTAAAACCCTGCAAGCTTTCGATTCATCAGTAATGTGAAGGAAGCTGCGTCTCTTCTTCCTTCTGGTTCTAGCAAAGAATAATTTCTCAGGTACATAATGGGATGTCTGACCTTAGAAAATAAAAATGTTTCCCAGACCTCTGCATTGGAATATTTAGATGATTTATCAAAAAACCCTGCAACCCCAGAAATGTATGCTGCAGTACAATTTTAATACAAGTAGAGACTGAACAATCCCTCAAAGCCAAAAGAAACAAATCTCTAGGCACAAGTCAGAAACTAAACCTCACGTACTACAGCTTTTTGGGTACTGAGTAGTCACTTCTCAGAAAAGCACTTGATAAACAAAAATGTCCCAGCTTCAACAGTCACAGCAGGCAAGTACAAAATGTATAGAAACGATGGTAGTTTTAAGGAGATATTAAAACAGTATATTTGTGCTGCTACATGGTAAGTGTCTAATTGCTCAAGTAAGTGACACTAATTGCAAATACTGATACTTATTATCATTTCTCTAGAATAATTCTTTGAGAGGAGAAAGATAAATACTATGTGGATAAAAGCACCATCAAAACACTGGAAAAAAAAAAAGGTGCTCAGTTTAGAATAGAAGCTCAGATGGTCAAAAACTCACCAAAAAAAAAAAAAAAGGTTTCAGTACTTTATTATTAAAAATATGTTGTCCTTTAGGTGGTAATGGTAATTTTCCTGTAATGCTAGAAGGACTATATTCTTGCTATATCATTTCAATCAGCTGAAAGTCTCCCAAACTCTACTTCTGGTCATATTAATGGAATTTTAACAAGGTGTGTACAGCAGATATGAGCAGTATAATATTTGGAAATAGTCTTGCATGCAGTTAATTTATTGTGCACCATTGACTTTGTGTCACGAGGAATTCCACTCTGGTTGGGCAACCGTAGCAGCAATCTGACCATCTTTACATTTAAAAAAAAACAACCCATCATTTTAAAGTCGTTCCAGCAAATTAAAAAAGCCTAGTTTGCAAAGTACAAATAACAATGGCAACATCTGAGCACTGAAAAAAAAAAAATTCTAAAAATTTAAACTGACATTTTGTAACATGCTGAACTCAAGTACCTGTTACAAACTACCTCTTAATATTCCTGTCTCGCTCATGCAATTAAACACCTACTCTCCACCTTGTCCAAACTGCTAATTGCATCTCCTTGAACTACCTTAGTACATAGTTTCTGACTTGTCTATTTAAGCCCTGAATGTGGTAACTGTAGCAACATTACAAACAAGTGGCAAGTTCTATGTGACACAGTCATTATTTGGGGTAATCAAAGGATAGAACAGGAAAACAGTTGTGAAGTAACAGAACCTTTATACTCCCTGTTCTGACCTCATTCACTGCTAACTCAAAAATAGAAATGCAGAGCATCACAAATTCTTGCCCATCTTAAATACCATCAAGCAGAAAGGATGTTTAAAAATGAGCAGTAGCAACAACACAATGTAAAAAAGAGTAATTTATCAGTTGTCATAATAAGATATTGATTTGATTTGGTTATCGCCCCCCTCCCATGCAGTGCAGTCCCACTGTCCTTTCTAATATCTGCCTTGTGGCTTTTTCAAAATAACATCCTTGAAATGGGTTTTGGAGGCTGTAGTAAAAAAAAGATACCAGATTGAAAGGACTAATGTGATATAGATGGCATAGTATTTAAGTTGAAGTAACAGTAAAAAAGTCACACTCTCAAATGTAAAGGTTCAGCTGACTTAGAATTACTTTTTAAATTACTTTTTGCCACAGCCCATTGGTACCCTATGCTGTGGTCACTTGTGACATGGAAATACTAGAAAAATCCACAGTCAAGATAAAAGAAATTTACAAAGTCAATCTGTCTTGAGCTCACAGCAAGGTTTGTCTTCCTCTAGGAGAGTGTCTGACCAGTTGAATTCTTCTTTGTGCTCCACTGAGCTGATGAGGGGCCTTGAAACCTCCATTGAGATGTCCTGGATCATCTGTGACACCATACAGCTCTCCAGGACATCCGTATGGCGCATGTGGCACAAGGTTTAGGGATACTCACATCCTGCAGAGTAAATGAATTGTGGCCAAATGGGATAACTGTCTTTCTTTCTTTCTTTCTTTCTTTCTTTCTTTCTTTCTTTCTTTCTTTCTTTCTTTTTTTCTTGTTGCACTTTTTATACTTTATCGATTAACTGTACTTAATTTTTCACATATTATTTTTTGATGTTCCCATTCTACTGGGGAGAAATGTCACAAAGCAAAAATGTATATGTTAAAGTACAGTCTCACACTTGGATGTCGCTGGCACTTGTCACTGCTTTTTGTGAGATTAGTGTCCTCTTCAGGTGAAATGGGGTTTCTAAATTTCATGACCGAGATAATAACAAATTTATCTAATTGCTTGATTATTGGTTTTAAGGGCAAATCATCTGCTTTGCTCTTGTAACTCCAACAGTCAGTTGTAGTTTACCAGCTGCTGAAGGCGGGTGAATGTTTAGCTAAGCAATAAAGCCATCAGCCACCTTTCCAGATCATTATCTCTCTCCAGCTGGAAGGCTGCCTTGAGATGACCATCCTGCAGCACCCTCTGCAATCTGGTGATGCCTTATGCCACAAGGAAAGCCACAGGAAAGCAGCTACATTTCAAGAAAACATTTGAGTCAAAACCAGAAAGGGAGGTGAAAATGAACAGTAATGTTTAATGTTTTAGAGTGCAGAAATGCTGATTGTCCTGAAGTTGCAGTTTCAGCAGATGGAAATTAATCCATTTAAGTACAGTAGACAGACTGAAACATCTCTGACTCCAAGTCTCTTTTCTTTACCTAATGGCTTAATAGAAAAAGTAAAACTCGAGAAATTAGCAAAAACTTCCAACATGAACATTGTCATCTTACATTCATGAGGTTATCAGGGCATTTCAGAGAATTTCAGAAGCTTTTGGTATTTGCTGGCATCTCTGGGTTCCAGCATTGCCAAGTGTTGTAGAATCACAGAATAGTTGAGGTTAGAAAAGATAATCGAGTCCAATCATTATGTTCTGGATTTTCTTCCTAACACTAAATCATACTGACTATCACTATTCCAGAACTGGCTGGTAGGCTGTGGGCCATGATTGTGGAAAAGCCAGGCCCTTCTTCCTTCAAAAGGTTGCCTAGTATACTCAAAAATATACATTTCTTAAGTATGATTTGCTTCCAAATATATGGCACAGAAGAAAGGAAAGCACAAGTTTCTTTTTGACAACACTGACAGCAGCTCTTGGTGAAGGGTTCTGCACATCAGTTTCTTCACAGCCAGCCTTGCTGGGTGGAGCAAGGAAGAAATAGTGAAGGCCTCCTAGCACTTTGATAAATGCAGTTGCCCATATGAACTAAAGAAATATGCAAGATCCTATCAGAGAATTTTATAACACAGTTCAAGTCATACTGCCTTCTGTGCAGCCTTTTTTTAATTTTTCTTTCTTTCTTGGAGTGTGTTAGAAACACCTAGTGAGGAAAATCATTGCTATATTCTTCAGATATTGTTTCTGTTTTTTTAGTAGCCCTTCTGCCTCTGGGCACCTCAAACCTATCTGACACCAGAGTGACACACTAACATTTGGAGGGTCCACACCAACAGAAGCCTGGCCTCATCCTGGCCCATCTTTGTTAGCTCCTCACAGAGCTGAGAAGTCTGACATAAAGCATGGGTCTTGATTGGAAGCCATACCCTTCTTGCCAACTAGACTCATGTTTGGCAAGAGCACATTCATTTGGAAGATTAAATGCTGTAACTGTGGCCACATCATGTACATTATTTTAATCAGAAACAGGTGAGGACTGGAAAACAAAGCAGTGCAATACAATATAAAGCATAATCAGGGCTCTATTTAATGCTAAAAACTGGGGGAAAGTGTCAAACCTAGACTGGATGCCTGTGGAAGAAAACTGAAAGAAGCACAACATTCCATTTTGTACTTTGCTTGAACAGATATAAATCCCTTGCATATAATAGCCACATTTTGTTTCTACAGTGACAAATAATTTTCACAGATTGTTTCTCTGTTGTGATTATCTTGTTAGATCAAGAGGTTTTTATTGTACCACTCATCACAAATTTTTGCTTTTTCCCCAATGATACACAGAGTATATTACACATGGGCTAGCATTTAGACTGTGCCATGATCTAAATATGAAGTGAATCTGAAGAAATGCAGCTGGTGTGAAACCAGTAGCCAATTTGATAGAATGAGTGTATGCAAGAGGACTGAAAGACAACATGAAGATTTTCTTACATCCACAAAATTTTCAAGTGATGTTTTATTTATTTTTTTTTTCAGAAAGAAGATGCAGTTTACAACAGAGTCTTTAGATCTTACTGTCTTAGCCTCTTTAATGCACAGCACTCAGCACCCTGCTAATGGAAATGCTATGTGTAAAATCTGCAAGTGTCTAAATCACTTGGAAACTTAATTATAATTCAAATCTTTTCCCCTAAATGTATGGATTTCTTATCCTGAAGAGCAATTGCACTATTGTAGAAAGTTTTCCAAAAGCAGAAAATGTAAAATTGATTAAGGCCAGTCAAAAGGTAAATCTAGCAAAAGTAAGCACAGAGAAAGAATCAGATGTATTAACTTACACAGATTCTATACCTCCTAGCTTCTCTCACTGGAAAGTCCATCCTCAGTTCTGCTGGGGCATTTACCCACTTTAGCCCAATAAACTGGCAGGTTCATAGCAAGAGCTCTGCTCATCAGCTGAGGACCAGTGATTCCAGCTGTCTGTCCCAGTTTTCTGTATTGTATAATCTTTTACAATAAAACAAAACAAAAGTAAAATTGGAGAGAAAAAGACCAAACAATTTGAAGTGCTTGATATTGAGGGCAGAAATCGTTTTATCCCAACACTCACCAGGGAAGAGAACACAAAACTGCTGTACGTAAACTTCCCCAGAGAGCAAGAACCACATATTAAAGATTTTTATTAGATGATGTTTTAAAATTCCCTAGGCACAATAAAAGCTTTTATTTTTTTATCTTTATAAAAACACCAAGGCAAGAGCCATTGCGTCGTTAGAGCAGCTTACACTTGTCTGAGCACCTTTAACCTCAAAGCATCAGCAGAGGCAGTGATTAGCCTCTGAGCATCAGTGGAGGCAGCACCATTACCCTCACAAGCTCTTGTTCATTGCTGTTTGGTTTTAGAATATCTTGCAGTGTATTCTTAACCGTTGCAAGCTAGGAATAAAATAGTTGACAGCAGCTCAGCTTTTCACCAGAATACAGTATAGCCCAAGATCAGCCATGATGCATATTCATTATGATTGCTAATCCCTCCTCCAAAAGCCATGATTCAAGATTATAATAAAACACAGGAGACTTGCAGACAGCCAGAAAGATAATGTCTTCTAGTTTGTTTCGTTGGGTTGGTTTTTTTCTGCAACTAGATCTCTACAGGCAGATTCTGATTTTAAAGTACTTAAAATTCCAATTTGCCTCCATACTTATGGCTTCAAAGAAATGTTCCAAACATCAAGCTACAGTTTAATGTAGTATTTTTTTCTGGCCCTGATCACACCACAGATACTGCTAGGCTGTTTAGGACTCTGTGTCCAGGACTGTGTTCAGGTTTTGATCAGGGGTATGATGGTCCATGCAGCAAACACTCTTGTTACCTGTGTCTTAGAGGAAAGATTCTATGGCTGCAAGGTCAAACATGATCACTGAGGGTTGCCATGGTAACTCTACATTGATTTGTTAAATATCAGAGTTTATTCTGAAGCCTGTCTAAAGCAGGATATTGTCCTACCATAATCATGTTTCTCCTCTCTTAGTCTTTAGTGTTTTGTGCGATGGCTTACTGATTCTGAATGTAGAGAACTAAAGCACAGTGATGTCTCAGTTATGCAAGGGAAAAAAAGGAAAAAGGGAAGGAAGCCCAGAGAAAGAAGAAAAATAGCTAAATAAGGCTGAAGGGTACACAGTCCACAAATCATAGGGGAGAAGAGAAAAAAAAAATGGGGGAAACTCTTCTGATGTTGACTGTGATGCAGTGAGTTCATAAATTCACTCTAGAATGGCTTGAGCATAAAAGTGCTCCCTTCTCATCTGATCTAAAATCAATGCTGGTATGACATGGTGAATCCATAATCCCAATAGCTGGCTATTGAAAACAGAAGACAAAAATATGTTCTTTCAAGTTTTTTGGCAGCAGAAATGCTTTTGTAGAAAAGCTACAGAATATAGGGATGAGTCTATAGAGTCCATGAAGAAAGTAGGATCATAATTCTGACCCCAGTCATAGAAGCCCCTTGTCGTTTGCACAGATCCACAGACATTGCCAAATAGCTGCTTGTTATGGGGAAAAGAAATCAACATGTGGTAAAATTTCACAATATAAACAAGGATTTTGGCTTCCAATTTCAGAGGCTCTCTCAGCCTCTCCTCATAAGGAAGATGCTCCATTCCCCTAATCATCTTGGTGGCCCTGCGTTGGACTCTCTCCAGCAAATCTCTGTCTTTTCTGAATTG